>JAPZDX010000023.1:21224919-21236440 GCA_029783625.1 Naso annulatus | reverse complement strand
TTCGATTCCACCTGTGGCCCTTTGCTGCATGTCAGTCCCCCTCTCTCTCCCCTGTTTCCTGTCCACTCTTCAGCTGTTCTGTCCTAATAAAGGCACAAAAAGCCCAAAAAATATATCTTAAAAAAAAAAACAAAAAACAAGACAGCAACCCTTTGTTGTTACCAATGACTTAATATAGGATGTTAAATAAATAGCACTGCAGCTTCTTCTTCTTTTTTTTTTTACATTTCTACAGATTTGTGCTTAGCTCAGCTAGTACACTGCATTCTACTTTGAAATTAATGGGTTAACATTTGCTTTTAGCAGGATCACAGAAACAAAATCCATAGTTACATAAAAAAGGCAGCAAAGTGGATAAGTGGCAACAAAAAATACAAGCACTACACAAAGAAAATTAATAGACCACTCCTTACGTCAAAAATGAGTCAGAACAGGAATCAGCCTGCTGGGCTTTCACTTATTGCTACACACTGAAATAATAACACAGCGGAAGAGAAATATTACAGTGGAACAGACTGGTATAAAATGGCCCTATGCCACAGAGCTGCCATTGAGTAGAAAAAATAACAAAGAAACTATAAAAGGAAAGTCTAGGTATGAGAGTTGAGATGGATTTTAGGTAGATATCTCAGCTGGCAAGGGCTCAAGAAACCACCGAATGCGGACGCATGCAGCTATTAACACACGCGCTCACAAGCAAGTGTCACACAAACACACATCACGCTCTCAGGGACACGCACACATACATTCTATGGCAGCATGCTTACAGCAAGAGAGTTGCCAGCTGTCAGAGATCTTTGAGAGAACAGAACACCACCTGTCCCCTTATCTTCCCCTCACAAGCCAAGAAACTCTCTGTCCAACTGGAGCCACCTCCATCCACTATCTCATCCCAAGCTTAATTGCAGCTTGTCCGCTATTTTCTATTCAACAACTTATCCCTGTCTTTGTTGTCCTTTCCTATCGCTCCTTCTGTGTGTTTGATCTCAAAGCACCAGATTCTGTGCAATTGTTTTAAATCACATCAAGGCTTTTCTGAAGAGAGACTAATCTACATGTTACCGGCAGTCCTGGTGGTGATGAGACCTGTTGAGGTTAAGATTCGAGCTGAGGTGGACAGTTTTGCCAGATGTTGTTTTTGTTGTTGCCAGAAAGGAATTTAGCTGTCAGGTCAGTAACACTGTTTGTATGTGTGAAGGGGTGCAAGGTTAACATCTCTCCGTCTCTGTGTTTACATGATCTCACTCTTTAACCCCTCTCCTCTCTATGCCATTGTTTTGCTTTTGATTGGCTGAGCATTTGGGTGCAGACAGATTGATAGAAGACAGGCTGAAGCATGGGCAAACTCCAACCACCGCTAAAGCTGGTTTTGCTGCCTATTGTGTAAACACAAGCTAATGTGATACCTTCACAGAACTTGCAGAGTACGAATGGGGTGTAGTGGATTTTGGTCCTAAATGACAGCAGAGTACTCAGCTCTGTCACAGTCCATGCGCAGCACAGCGTTAATGGCACCTTTGCTTGAAGCTGTTAAAATAGGGGAGCATTCTCTCCATCTGTGCTGGCAGCAAGAGGGCCACCAGTAAAATAAAAGCAGCATGTGCAGTTTCCAGGTAACCAGCTGTAGTGAGAATGCGTATATGATGGCAGTGCTAATGGGCCAGAGTTCCTCTGTGAAAAACACACACACACACACACACACAAACCTTTTCTGCTCACACTGTATACACATGCACAGGAGCACTTTAGCCTGGGAAAGAGTAGTGGAAGAAGTGAGTGATGGCCCAACCAGCTGTCTGGGAGTTACGGTCTGAATTGTGGAGGCCAGACTGATGTTTTTCAGACAACCTGAGCAGCGCTACGGCAGATGGAGTTCACCACTGGGTAGCATAGCTAAAATTAACCCAACAGCTTAGCATGAATTAAGCTGGGCCCCTGGGCAGGGTGCATGCATCCCACAGGATTGAGGCGGGTGCTGGGCACTGAGTACCAGGCCCGCAGGGACCAGACTGCAGCTGAGGAAAGGTTTCACAAAATCAGCGGGGTCCTCTCTTTTTCAGAGCAGTCAGTCCAACTCCTAAGGCTGAAAATGAATTTACATGGCAGTGGAGAACCTTGGGTAATGTGATTAAATCCTGGCAACACACTGAGCGATGATTAACTTATTCTCTACCCTCTCTGTGCCCTTCCATGCTGCTTCTTGCATCTCTGTCAGGCAATCAATAAGCTATTATAGCTCCAAACAGTGGGGCAAATTAACTTACGGCTCCACCTGCAGAGTCGGCACTCTCCACTAATCCCATTGGCAGGGAAAAATGAGGCTGGACGCAAAGGCCAGGCCCCGAGATCATCTGCGACCACACCATGATTATTGGCATGATGATCACAGATAAGGTCCTGACGGGCACTCGTGGTCACATTGTAAGGGTATGGGGAAGTTGTACAGTACCTCACCTTCTGATTAACACTGCCCTGCAAGAGGGGGATAATTGTTAAACGTTTGTTGAAAACTAGAATAGCTCAGTGTCAATTCCTAAGCTTTTTAAAGGGAAGTGGGGAACTCTGGGAAAAGGACTAGCTATATCCCCCAGTCACTGAAAGGCTTTCTATCCCATCCATCAGACGGGAGCCAATCAGCTAAATAGAGCTGAGGCACCACTGACAGATTAGAATCTGATACCAACGCGAGAGAGAGAGAGATATAGAGAGAGAGAGAGAGAGAGAGAGAGAGAGAGAGTGGTCTGGAAGGGAGAAAAGAAATGTCACCCTCGAGCCTAACAGCAGCACTATGGTCATACAATACCGGGCCTCACTGAGTCAGATGTCAGCTATTTCAAACTCACCCACAGCAACAGACTACTGTTTGAATTTTGAATGGATCCTCTCTACTTTTCTCCTTTTACACATGACGTCCCCCTGTCTGTCTTTTATCCAGCTCTTTGCAGTATATGGTTACATGGAGATCCTTTTGTGTCCTTGCCACACCCTGTTTGGAAAGGTCACGCAGGCACAAAGAAGAGGTGAGAGTGTATCTGCTCTATTCATCGCTCAGTCAAGCCGTCCTTCTACTTGTGGTCCTAATTAGACTGTTGTATATGTTTGCATACACTCCACTGAGGATGATTATGTTCTCCGCACATGTTTTCAAGCCTGAGGTGTGTAAACAACATTCTCTAAGTTAATCACAAGAGACAGTTGTTTAAACTAGTCATCAAAATCTCTCAGATGTGACCTGCATTTTTTTTTTATGTTCACTGTTGGTTTGTTGCTTTAGCTGTTCATGCATTTCTTTTTATGTCCTTTGTCATTAGTGCGTTATTACTGCGGTTATGAAGTCAATCCCTTCATTTGTAATGTGAGGCCTGGTTTGTTGAATATCTGAGGTTTAGAAATGAACCTCTTGCATTACAGAAAGGTCAGGGTAACAGAGGGCTTGCATAAGAACTACACTGTGATAATGAGCCACAACTCTTACTCATACCATGCTATTTTAGGACACACTCTTGTGTGTGACAAGACAAGGAGAAACTCATTTTCTCCCAATTGTTGCTTTAATGATCAGATTAACTCCCACAGCAACCAAGGACAATTAGATGACAATTGAATGCCATCATGCAACCCCTGTTTGCGTTTGTCATTGACTGATGGCAGGCCTCTGACTATCCACAGTCAGCAGCAAGCAGACTGCATTTCATTTGTAGTCAGATCATTATCAGTGTTGGGGTCTACTGCTTAGCTCACCAGCTCTTTCTGTGTGGCTTGCTTCAGGCTCAGCAACATGCTACAACTCCAATAAAATTTCAAATGTCATTGCTCCACGCCCCTTTTCCCATCCCTTCTGCTATACAAGGATCTTGGAAAGAAACCCTATCTCTATTGCTTCAATCTTTTTCTCTCTAATAATTCACAGGAGGTTGAGTGAGGGAAAGCAACTCAGATGGGGAAATGCAGAGGGAGAAATAGAAATAGTGAGGAAAGAAAAAAAGGAGACAACATGCTGGAAAGGGAACATAGATTAAATGGAGGCTAATATAGCAAAAATGTGACTCAGACACCTTCTCCTCTGTTATCGGAACCTGAGCAGAATCAGCTTGTCTTCCCACGGCTTCTGTTGAGCAACTGAATCTCTGCCTCTCAACTCCTCCATAAAGCCTACAAATCAACAGATGACAGATACCATTCACGTCAGAGATCTGACTGACAAGTTTGTGGCCTAAGGTGCAAGGAGATGTGTTATACAGCTCTCATTACATGCATGTATGGTTGAATTTTCAGTGATTATTCAGAATGTTTTAAGTTAATAACTTTTCCGGAATTTTTGCTCTGGGTTATTGAAAATTGCCCTCACCCTCAGACTCCTACCTCTAATCAAGATGAAGGAAGAGCTCAGTTATTGCCAGCACTGATGACATCATTACTGCTTTGAACAAATTTGTAAAGGTCCACAACGCAAAATTCTACAAAGAAGGGATCCATATGTTCCATGACAGCCAGACTAAGGTTGTAAATGTAGGCTGGGACCATGTTGAAAAACAAATGTGCTTGGTATATGTGTTTGCCATTGTTGCTTTGCAAATATGCAAGAAATACTGAATGTTGTTTCCTATTCTTCAACTAACTACTTTTGTTTGATTTTGAAAAAGCAACTGAAACTCAGTATCAGTATTTTGGAGCAGGGTTGTCAAGTGTGTATCTGACATTTCTCTGGTCTTGTTATGTACCTTTGCTGCACTTAGATGAAACTAGATGTCACAGCTGATGTCTGTGCTCTGCTCAGAGTTGGAGAGGGGCTGAGAAGCTATCAATAGGTGATGAATTGTTGGTCTGTCTCCAAAGAGCAAACAGTGCAGACAAGGGGGAAAAAAAAAAAGAAAAAACAGGTCATCACGAGGTCCATACAGGCTCCCCTTACATGGACTCAGTGTGCCCCCTGAGCAGAGTTTTCTAACTTTGCCAGAATGTTGGCTGGAAATCCCAGAAGTTCCAGTCTCCGAACCCCTTTATCCTCCCTAACTCCATCGTCTCGGATCGAGGAGCATGATAGAAGGTTTCAAGAGAGGGCTTAACCCAGGTTTAATAACCAGAGCATGTCCACAGAGCAGAACACCTCGTCATATGACTGTACACATGCACAAGCCTCACAGACACATAAACACACATACGCACAGCGTCTCTGGCCACAGGAGAGGCCAAGACCAAGAAGAGATTACACTTCACAACAAGAGTAATACCCAGGTCTCCGCAGAAGAAGTGGAGATTAGACGCAGCAGCATACATTCATCTGGTTCTCACAAGCACTGACGCACAGATTACCACCAACAGCATTTATCACATGTGGAGCAGAGCCAAAGACACACCTCAAACAAATATGGAAGCAAGTTGATAAAAGATGCACATAAAAAATACACTCACTGAAACATGCGCACACATAAACAGTATAAATGGTTCTCAAGAGGGTAGGAAGTGAGGGTACTCTGCTATCAGCAGCCCGCCTGAGTTCAGTGCACTGGACTCAAGAGCTCGCATACTGTATCTTATCTGCTCTAGACCAGCACTTCATAATGTTAATATCATACTTCACTATCCTGGGATCCTGCACCCATGCTACTCATGATTCTGTTCTGTACTATAACCGGTGGAAAGGATTATATAGAGGAATAAGCACTCACTGTGGCGACCAGAGGAAAAGCTCTAACGCACAAAAGTTTAGGGAAGCATACAGACACCCAAACACAAAGCTGTGCAGTGGCTTCACGTTTTCAAAGACGTCCAGAGATACCTGGCCTATGTCATCCTGTGTAAATGGATGGACTTCGAAAACCTTCACAGAAACAGCGGAAAGTGTTTCAAGTGGACTCTGTAAGTCAGTGTTCCCATTCCTTCCTTGTTAACAAAGACCAGCCATTTCCTACATGAATGAACACTAAGTGGAGATCCAAAAGGCAAAAATGAAGAAGATGTCAGCGCAAAACAGCTGTGCTTAGCATTTCTAATGCGTATCATTCTTATCCTTCTATATGGAAAGATTGATTATATTACTAATAGTTAAATATCTATCACACTAAAGGGACTGGCTAAAGCTAGGAAGTGTTTTATGTCACCATTAAAAAGTACCTCATCACTGAGGCCCTGTATTCATTGTTTCATGTTTTATTTCCAAATAAATTCCACTTGTGACAATCTGATAATGTAGATGATAAGATGCACAGTGGGAATCACGGGGGAAACACATGAAATTATTTCGTGCTTTGTTAATTTAGATTTTCCTTGTCTCATTATCTCAAACTGTGTTCATCTTAGTCTTCATTCTCTGGTTCTGTAGAAAGAGACAAGGGGAGGATTGAGGGAGGTTATGGTGTACTTTTGGGGGCTCTGTCTCCCTTGTCTTCCCTGGCCCAGTAGGCTGTCAGAGACGGGCGGAGCATGGAGTGATTGATGGGACTTTGGGCAAGCTCCTTTACCCATGTCTGTACACCTGCCCCTTTAGCTCATGTACACCCTTCTTCATACAACACTCTGCTAGACATTGTTCACTAGACCAGTGTAGACACACTGACAGATTGACTGAATCAAAAACATACAGAGACACACTCCCACACTCCCCAAACAGAGGAGGGCTTGCCTCACACAATCTTGTCCTCCTATCCAAGATTTTAGTCTCATATGAACCAATCTATTCATACTACTTTCTTTCACTCTGCAGGATGTAAGATTCTCTTTAGACTGTATGCTAATGTTCACTTGAAAATCACAAAAAGCATCTAAAACCGTATCATAAAGCTGCCCTGCTTCTCTGTTTTGGCTCCATTTCATGGCTGTGCTGCTCTTTTTCCTTTGCTGAGCTTTTTCAATGCTTGGCCTTGTATCTAGCCTGCAGTATCAGTTTTGGCGGGATCGGCTATGCGTGGGTGAGGTTATGCCTTTGTGTTTGTGAATACCATGTTCTAAAAATCACCAAATCAGTGTGACATTTAACACATTTTACATGACTAAAACTGATACGAGCATCTTCCTCTTTCCTCCAGGCTGCTGTCACTGCAGGGAGTTACATCTGTGCTTTGGGTCAATTATGTCAGCCAATATCAGTCAGGATGTGTCTTATGCATATTTAGTCCAACAAGAGTAAAGTTTTAAGGTACGTATTTAGGTCACTAACAAGCACAAACTATGAGAGGCACTTCACATTTTTGTAATGCAAGTCTTGTAGACCATCACTGAAATTCTTTATTCAAAACAGCAATTAGGTATTGACCAAATGCAGCAAATAGATGCTGCATGTTTAATGACATGGACTGCATTGATTTGTGCCAACACTCTGAAGCGCTAAATATGCTAGGTTCAACAGACCACACGCACCATGCATGATAAAAATCACTCTCTGCTTACATGGATTAATGGAAGACTAATTGAAATGCATGTGTGGAACATATCATAGACTGCAGAGGTTCCACAAACACTAAGCTAACAGTTCTGTCCCTGCAGGTAACTAGACAGTAGCCAGTTGCTTCCCATGTACTGTTAATTTCAAGAGTAACAGCCCCGGACTGAAACAGCCTTAAACAACAGCACACACGCTGCAACACAAACTAAAATTAAAACACAATCTACTGAATGCATAAACACAGACTCATTGTAAAGCAAGCTGCATATATGCAAAACTTTTTTACACTATTATGAAACAGTTTTCGTAGTGAGAAGGAGTTCAGCTTTGACAAGCACACACTCTCACACACGCGCATGCACAAACCACTGGGCTTTGAGATAGTGGAGGGTTCTGCATTCCAACATAAAACAGATTGGAGAGGAGGCCAAGGAGAGTCTGTGGTGTGGAGCCCACGCCTCAGCTGCATGTTGACTCATGAAGCAGACCCTGGCTGTGCCGTTTGCACCAATTTGCTCTGAACCTCCCTGAGACAAATAACTGCCACAGAGCAGTAACACGCTCTGCCTCCAGTCCCCTGGCAGCTTGCCAGCACAGTCACTGCTGCTTCTGCTGGAGTTAGCTCTACTGACTTTGTTTCCTCCTTCAGCTCTTGCTCTCTCTTTCTCTGATGTTTCTTTTTTTTTTGTAACCTCACTCACTTATTCTTTCTCTTCACCTCATAGACTCAGACTCATTTTATGCTTGGAATGCCTTTATACTTGCCAAGCAGAAAAAAAGAGGTTAAAAGGAGTTCACACAAAATCCAAAAATAACAAGAATGGAGGGAGAAGTGTGAGAAAGTCATTAAAATTCAAAAAACAGAAAACTGCTGCACTATATCATCACACTTTTAATAAAGTAATGAAAGGAAAACACCCAAACAAATAAATAACCACTGTGCCACCAGGTAGTAAAAGAAGCTGTTTCAGTCATAGTGCTTGTTCTGTTACAGTGGGAAGCAGTGATGAACAATGGAGGAGTTAAGCAGAGAGACTGGTGATGGCTGGTGATGGCAGGGATGAAAGCAACGTGAGATTGAGTAAACTCAGATGATGTGTGTCAGAAGGAGGGGTTGTGCTAAAGGGGACAACATAAAGACCCAGAGTCTTTGAGAGCCAACAGATGTACAACAAGGGATTTCCTGCACAAGAGACAGGCGAGGCCTCTAAACAGTGGGAGGTGGCTCTGCTGCCTTTAGACTGGCGCATGCCAGCCAACTGTCCTCCGCTCTGCAGATGACTCTTAAGCATGGCCCCAAATCTGTCAGGATGAACTCTGCCTCCTTCAACACATCCGAAGCCCCGACCTTCCCCCACTAATCAGGGAGTCAGCGAAGCCAGCTGGCTGCACACAGTGACAGAGATTTTACATAAGCATCCAGATCAACGCCATTCTGAGAAAAACTTAGCTAAATAGAGGTCCATGCAATGGACCAAATTCAAGTAAACATTGCTTCGCTTCTATTGTTGGTGGCTGTAAAAAGTAAACCCTGCCTCTGGAGAGACAAGTCTTTGTGTAAGGCCTTCAGCCAACCCTGTGCGGTCAGCACTGAGCAGGCAGCCAGGCCACTAGACAGCAGCCCTGAGGTTATCGCCCGCTCAAGTGGAGCAGTGTGCCGTCCATTACCTCACTTTGCTATCTTTGCATCCAGGAAAAGAGAAACAAGCTATTCATAGAGCCTCTAAGGGCCCCATGCAGAGAACAGGGTAAAAGAAATTACTGTGGCATATCACAGAGTATACAGTACACTGTACACATATTGTATTGTGCCTATGTATCTGTTATTTATTGCTCAATGAGAGCGAGCACATTTCCTTTTACTTTTAAAATCCGTAACTGATTTTTCAGCATTACATTTACATTTACAATACATATTTAGTAACAACTGAGGTCAAGTTTCAATGGGGCACTTGTTTCTTTATCAACTTGTACTCGTTGATTTAAAAAAGTAGGTTCATTATTTGACGTTGTAATCTCCAAAACAAAGAAAAAAATTAGGAAAAAAAATTAACAAAATAAGAAAAGAATCTAATCTTGAGCTTGTTTGAATACTCAAGGTAAACAGGATTCGTGGTAAATGCATTAGCCCCAGCTTTGGGTTAAGAGTCTGAGATCGAGAGATTGTGAGCCGTACTGTACTTGTGGTTAATGATAAACCAAACAAACTGGGTTAGCTCCGCTAGCCTGACAAAACAGAACTTGTTGAAACTTGGATTATGTTAACAATCGTTGGTGAGTAAGGGAAACTGTAAAAGCCAGCCTCTTAAAATAACATCTTCAAAAAGTTGTGTTTTTAGCTTTTAAAGAGAAAACGTTAGAGGGGGAGAGCTCGGCAAAGTAAACACAATTAAAACCACAACTTCCTTCTTTGGAGTTTCATTGGAAATTAAAAGCCTGGTTGTTCCCTCAACTGACACTGAGTCTGAGTGAAACACTGGGTCCACAATGTTCAACTCATAACAGTTTGGTATGACAAGCATGTTAAATGACAACATGGGATCAAAAATGCTCTAAAACTTTCTTATATGACCTATGAGTCAGATTTATGGCTTGTAGTTTCTCCACTATGGGGTTTAACTGAAGTCTTGTAAAGAAATTTCAGTGTTTCTGGGCTTTTTCTTTGTCGACGACCTTTTTTCTTCGGCAGGGTTCCATCCTGGTTGCTCCGACAACATAATTATATGTAGTTAGGCATGAGCTGCAGAGAGGGGAGTGAGAGAGAGCAACTAAGCAGGAGGGAGAGAGAGAGCTGGAGCACAGTGGCTTGTCATTATGGGTCTGTTTGAACCTTATACAGAATAAGCAGCCCAAACTTGAGACTGAGCCAGGGGTACTCTGTCCTCCGCTTCTTGCCTCGCCAAGTGTCTTGTTTGTCTCCTTGAAAAACCCACCTCTTAAATAAACTCTGTATATCATCTACAACTGGGGAAAGTATTTTTAGCCGTCTTACCTGCAGAAACTTGGAATATGTGCCAAACACTAGAGTTCTCTTGCATATTTTATTCATATGTTATGTGATTACTTTGCCTCTGAAGTGCTTTCGATACTGACATTAAATTGTGCAGAATTGCAGTTTTAATATTGACATGCTTGGCTAGCATAAATATGAGCACAACATACCAACCAGACCAGCTTATTTTCTCTCTAAACATCTGACATGAGACTTACTCTAAATTTAACAACAGGGCTTATGGAATACCCATAAAAACCCAGTGTATGATGAAGACGCCTCTAAAAGTCTGGTGCTTCTTACTTTACATTTCACTTAGCGAACATTAAAGGTAGAAAATATTGGGAACAGCCACACAGAGCGAGGCAGTTTGTACTCTATACTCCAGATGTCCCACTGTTGTAGCCAAAGTCTGAAAATACAAAGAAAGAAGTCCTTCTCTATCTGACTCTCACCTCATACCCAAGACTGCTACACTCAAAAAGCCCAGGGTCCATGCCCAGCCTCCACATCCACTCATACACGCAGACTTCCCAAAACACACACACACACACACACACACACAATTCCCTCTTTCCCCATCTTGATTAGATTACAGTGAGCGGGCTGGTGACAGCCTCTGGGCATGCTAGAAGAGTGGTTGATATCCGAGCTCTTCTCTTCAGCCTTCACTCTCAGTCAAGAGAGCAAAGAGATAATATATCTGAAGAGTTGACCTCACCAACAAAAGCAGACTTGAAATAATCATCAGAACAAATTTGTCAACACAGGTCACCACTAAAAATACGACTAAATGATTTAGAAAGATTAATTTCTCTTCCTACAGTATATACTCACTGACTGCCAAATTCATTCCGTGCAGTTACGTCTCCCAGCTTGCTTACTGACCCTAGAGATGCTTAAATCCACTTTACATCAGGGCTACCCCGTCATTGCATGACTGCAGCAGACAATAACAGGAACCTCTGATACTCCATCAAAAGAGTGGGAAAGCTCTTCATTAAAAGATGACTAAACACAGATGCAATGATTGCACTGCTTTTAGTTATAAAACCTCATATCTATCTCTCTGACAAAAAGCAGAAGCAGGGCCAAAACAGAAAGGGCTTTGTTTCCATTGTAGCTCCTGACCACCTACTAAGGGCCCT
>JAPZDX010000023.1:21111517-21124010 GCA_029783625.1 Naso annulatus | reverse complement strand
CATGTTATCAGCCACTCAGATCACATCTGGTTTGCGATCTACCATTTACCTGATTTTAGGGTTAGGGTTAACCTTAATCTTGCTTAAAACTATGATTATACAGCACTACAGGTGCATTATAATGCATGATAAGTGTGTTCATAATGCCTTATGAATGCTTTACATAAAGTGATACCAAATTTTTCTTTTACCTGACTAACTGTCTGACCAATAACTGAATGGCATTTCCATGCACATGACTCTCGGTCAATAGGATTTCTGATTGCGCATATTGGGCCAATATCCTCCCATTATCTAAATGTTTGCCACAGTGAGACTGTGTACACAGGATACTGGCTCATTACTCAAAATGGAGAAAATTAATAAAGCACCTTAGAACGCCGAGAGGATGAAAACACCTTTTAAAATGAGAACAGGATTCACTGCTTTCGGGAACTGCTGGTATTTACTTTAAGGGAAAAAAATTAAAAGAGCTGTCAGTCGGGACCATGCAGAAGAGAAGTCTAATCAAAGCGATGCCTTGACATTTTCTCTCATTGAGACACAAAAGAAGAAAGATACACAGCCCTGGTGGGATTCGACTTTCCTGCATCCAGATCCATGTTTTGTGACAGTTTCTTTACTATACTGACACATTTGCAGAAAGTACAACTCCTGTCTTAGATCTGACATCCCTCTCTGGTTCGGGTGAATTGTCACTGAAGCCGAACACCTTGCTTGAGGCATCAAGTGCCTTACATAATAAAAAATATCTATTTTCAAATCCTTGTTCCCAACTCCAATACACAGGTACGTCATTCGACACTCAGAATTCTTATGGGTATCACCTTGTATCTTTTCAGCTATAACTAGAGCAGAATACGAGACGAAAGCAATAGAGATAAAAACAGCCCTTGGTTATAACACTGAGATGCCATCAGAGTGTTAAGCAGAAGTGTCAATTCACCACGAGCTGAATTCAACCCTAATATAGCTCGACCTGCTGCCAGCCAGAGATCCTGCTCCTGGGGTGTGATTGAAAGCGTTTTTGCCAAGGCAGTGATCCCTCACCCGTGCACACACATGCTCAAACATACACTATTAAATCAGGCAGCCACACACTGCCCTCTGCTTGACAAGTAAATTGCTTCCTCGATCGTGTTGGCAAAAGAAAATACGGATAGAAAGCAGATGGTGGAATGAACGTGGTTAAAGAAAATGAATGAGAGGTGAAAGGCAAGAGAATGAAGCGAGGGAGCCAAAAGTAGATAACAGAAAGCAGCGAGTGTGAAATGCTCTGCTAAGCAGGGCTGCATGGACCTGTCGTCCTCTGTGATGAGAGGTGGATGGAAAAGGAGAGAAATCAACGTGGTGCGACTGAGGAGCCTATAGGTGATTTTCTTAACTCCAACAGGGAGACAAATCAATAACGATTCAGGCCTTAAGAGAGAGACAAAACTTCTTGAAACACATTTCTCCAAAGGTCTAAATGAGCCATAAAACAAGCATATCTTAATTTAAAAAAGATCTGAGTATAAGACATGAAAGAATGTGAGATTACTCAAGAGAGAGATAAGACAGATTTTGAGTGACAATACATTTTATCTGGCAAACAATTAAAAAAGCGCACACTTCCTGTCACACATCTCTGCCACAATGACAGAAGACATTTTGCTCTGAAAAAGCTGAGTGACAACTTCATTTTGTTTCTTTTTACCTCTTTAACTCTCAAACAAAGCTCCCTATTTCCTACTTAAAATGTTAAAATGGTGAGGAGACCTTAAATCTTCATCTTGGGAACTTACCGTACAACATCTATTAGAAAAGAAAGTTTAGACCCTAATTCCACTATCAAAGCAGGTTTTTTTTTTTTTTTTTTAAAAAAAGGTCCTAAGATACCAAATCTATTCAAAATTATTCTCACATCAGGAAGCTGCCATCCAGAGGTTATGTTAGACGTTCTGATTGTCCTTCATTTTGACAGACAGGGACAAAAAAAATCTGTCACAATCAATTACTATCCGTCATTGTAACTTTATTTTTTAAAATGATAAGATGGGGTATTTTTTCTTCATTCATTTTTCTTTTAATAAAATAAAAACACCAACCTATAGACGAAGCATTTAAGCCATGACATGAAGAGACATGTTGAACTGCTGACGACGACTGTGTGCTCACTTTTCATGTAGACACACATTGCGAACTGTGTTTAATATGGCACTTCCCTATTTTTCTCAGACTTTTACTGCTGTGTGAACTTAATAAAACACCGGACGAAGCAGATGAATAATTTTTCCCACATAGTAACAGCGCAGACAACCACAAACATTGTGCAATTGTGTATAAACAGGTAAATGAACAATGCAATTTTACAAAATTAGAACATTCCATTTAAGTCATGAACAAACTACTGACAAAAAATTTAACCGAATTTAACTGAATTGACCTGCTGTGGTCTAGCCTAAATTCAAACCCTACCCCTGGTTCATAAGGATTTAAACTGTGCGCTCACTTGTGCGTAATCAATTGCATCAAGCGTGATCACCTGCAGAGGTGATTGTCATCAGGTTTGTGTTTTTCTCTCAGACATACGACTTCTCATTGCCGTTTTAACTTTGCTCTGGAAGCTGAAGCTGCGCTGTGCTGCTACACTGGACTCTGCGATTTCCAGTCAGTGGCTAATTCATTTGACACACCTGCCACAAATTGGGGTGTGAATTACAATCTGTCAAAATAACGGACGGCCTTCAAACTTTCAGTCATTGTTATAAAGAAAACGTCAATGACTGAAAATATTAAGTTGATGTGACCTGTGCTGCCATCCGCAGATTTAAGCCCAACATCTAAACACTAGATCAGTCATGACAAAAACCAACATGAAGGATATTTTAGGCCTTTCTAATTCATTCTGAGTGCATAATTCAGAAGCAGAATGGATGTTTTGTGAGAGTTTACATGGAAGAACTCGTTTTCTTACAGATTCTTATGATAATGTAAAATGCACGCTTCATATTTATGTTAAAAAATCAAGACAGAGGAAGAGTGCTTATAAAAGAGAGAATTTCATGACATTTTGGGGATTTTGGGGAACTTAAACAGACATGGTGGTGGGGTTGGTTGGGTGGAAACAACCTGAAGAATTTCAGCGTATAAAATTTTAATTGTGATGCATCAACCAAATCCAGACAAAAGCTCAAAGAAGAGGCTAGAGACGGCTGAGGATGGATGCAAGTCCTTTAGATGCTGACTAAACTGATGTGATTGCTGTCAGCACATTTAGGCTACAGAGGGCTCACAGTAGATTAAACAGTGTCATACTCATTTTTACTTGATAACAAATGTGCCGCATGGTCTCCATTTGTTCTATTTTTTAAAAATCCAGTCTTTTCTTACATTCACTGGATTATAAGCAATGTTCACCCATGACAAATATCTTCTAGCTGATCTAAAAGGGTTTCACAGTTTCTTAGTTTCAGGCTGTTTCTCTCTTCGCTCTGTATAATGGTGCAGCTAATCATTAGATTTCTTGTTATCACTACACAAAACTGCATCTATGTATTCTTTTTGAAGCAAGTGCAAAGGTGTCAAGCACATTATAGTCAGACAGTCACACGGACTGACAGGCAGACAGACAGACAGACACACACACACACATACACACAGAGACAAACCATGATGATGGAGCAGGACTATTAGGAGTTTGCTGAGTTTATGCAAGTGAAGAGAAGTGTGACACGCCTTACCTGGGACCAAAGGAACCTCTTGACCCTGGGCCAGCCTGAGCAGAACCATTATGAGGAGGGGGGTGGCCCCTGACCACGTGCCACGCATTATGATGCTCACTGTCCTGGCATTACTAGGCGTCAGTCTGGGGGAAGAGAGAACAAGAAGCCAACAGTTAAAGACTGGTTTTGTTGCTGCAACAGCTCTCTGTTTACTTGGTTACAAACAGAACAAAGAAAAATGGATTTTCCATTTATGGTGCAACTTGCAATAAAATGCTAGAGTGCAGAAGAAAACAACAATTACTGCAACAGCATGACCACAATGCATAAAACACCTAATTTCTAATGACATATCTAAAGTGTTAGTAAATACAAAGCAGGTTTCATGACAAATGACTCACAATTCTCCCTTTACGTTGTAACAGTGTGGTTGTTGGATCCATAATTCATAATCCTACAGGAGTTCAGATTTAGAATGTTAAGAAGATTGCAAATCGACTTTCTTTGTCGCCAAACTCTCACTCTCACTCAGTCTCAGCTTTTTGTTCACACACACACACACACACACAAATGCGAACAACAAATGTCCTATGTCAAATATATTTCAGACAGGTGAAACAAAAGCGTCAGAGTTTAGTGGTGTGTTCGAGACAATGCCGCTGCGCTGACATCACCTGCACACAGTGACAGACACCGTCTGCAGCATGGAAATAAATCGGAGGATTCTCCGGATCAGCCATCTGTGGAACAACCTGTTCACCCTTGTTTGATTACATCCAGCAGGGCAGACAGCCTCCGTCTCCCGGTCTTTCTCCGTATCTTTCTCTCTCTGTCACACTTCCCCCTCTGCACTGCTATGCACTATGATTTTCTCTTGCAGCCCTTTTTTTTCCCGGGCATGACATACTTCTTGAATTGGATATGCTTCAGCTAAAACATGATGGACTCGCGTTATCATAAATTCCAAGGCACTACAGTAGTGACTGAGTCTCGTCAAGCCCTGCATTTTTGAGATGATGAAGAGCCTTTAACATCGCCGCTGCACAGTAAAAAGGTGAATGAATACAATAATGAAAAGGGGAATAAATGCTCACTTAGCAAAGCAACCCATGGACTCTTCATCACATTTTCCTGCGAGAGCATTATGTTTTCTCTGTTCAATAAAGTGCTAAATTTACAGATAATTCTTCCAAAATTTTAACGTCCTTCAAATTCGTGTAACACCAAATTGACTCAGTATTTGCCACTTTTATCGACAGCTGCTTCTTTTCATGCCAGCCTTTTCTTTCTGTCTCTTTCTTTCTCTCCTGTCTGTAATAGGTTTGCACGAGAAGGAAGGCACAAGCATACCAATTTGCTCTTATAGCTCTTTTCTCCATCTTATCTTCAGGTACTCGGTGGACACTCTTACAATCCTTTATATGCAATTTTTGTTCTCAGAATTAGAAGAGCCTCTGAAAAGGCTGTCTGTCAGATCTCAACCACGGGGAGCTCATTGTTGGAGGGTGTGTTTCCATCACCTCTCATTCCTGCGTGGTCACAGCAGAGCCGAAGAATTATGCGTTGCATTTGCACAATTGCTTAATTTGCATTTGATGATTATGAGCATATTTGCAGGTAAATGTCAGACAAAGTAGCCCCTGTGGTTGGTCTGGAAGATTCCAGCATGTTCACTGCCTGAACATCTGAACCAGAAGAAACCAGGAGTATCCTGGAAGAGCAGCACACTGTGGTCCCCCATTTTTCCTGATAATTGTGTCAGATAAAAACTGCATCGTCCTCTTGCAGGCGATCTGATAAATACCCAATTACCAGTCAGGAGATGGCTCTGACAAGTGGTTGCTGAGGGTCTTTGGTTTGGCAGAGTGTGGATACACAGCACTCATGGCCTCCTCAATGCAGAATCAAGTGGTGGGGAGCTGGATTCATGATTCAACTCATCACTCACTGTTTCATTTGATTAATAAACAGAGAGATTAGAGATAAAGGGAGATTTATTTCAACCTTCCCCTCTTGAAACCACAAACACACATGAAGATGCATCCTAGTAAAATCAATGCCCGTTCCCCTGTACTCATTATTAAGCACACCATCAAAGGAAATGAGCATGTCCTACAAGTTTTGTTTCAGTTGCCTCAACTACCAACTCAATCCAAGAGGAATGAAAAGCCCTTATTGTCTCCCTTTATCTGACTCAGTGACTGCTGAATGGGTTGAAGCCAATTAATCTGGCAGTGACAAGATCCATCGCTGCTGGCTCAGTGACCAACTCCCACAAAAGACAGGAACCGTCAGCAGAACAGCCACTGCCCACAAATTGATTTTCAGCTGCTTACTAAACCAAAGCAATGCCATTCAAAACCTGCGGTTTCTCACTACGATACTTCCACACTAACCAAGCAGTTAAACTCAGGATGAGACAGCCATGGAGTACATTTCATTGTTATGAGAAACACATAACTTTTCCCGTTCATCTTTCAAATGGCAGAAGTTCCCAGGTGCAGCAATGAGATGCATTGCTCGTGTTCACTCTCCCTGAATCCAGACAAAGCTCAAGTGAAAATGTTTAAAAGGGGGATTATACAGTTAACTTCCATTAAGCAAGATGGAGGCTTCTGAGAATAAGAGTGAACTTCATATTACCTCTGACTGGGGCCTCTACTCCTCACTCTTTAATTTCTTTCTGTTGTATCTTCTGCCTTTGTGTTTCACATTCTTACATTAACAAACCAGAGGTAAGGCAGAGTAGGAAACAAATAATGAGGACGCAGCAAAGAGGAATCCAAATACAGTAAGTAAAAAGAGATTTAGAGGTATTTATAAAGTAGCCACTACATGGGGATCATTTGTGCAGTTCAGTTCAATCCAATACACCTGTTCTGCCATGAAATTAACTTTCATAATGTCTATAACAGTTTATATTCAGCTTTTGCTGACAGTGTAGATGTTAATTTAATTATGAAAGTAGTTTCCTGTTTAGGATAAAATATCTATCTATCTATCTATCTATCTATCTATCTATCTATGGTGTCTTTGCACTGATGCACAGATGTGTTTCTACTACTCTGTGTGTAAACTGGGGGTAATAACTGGGACACCTCTACATGTAATGTAGCACGATGCTGCACCACCACTGTGTTATAAATAGTTATAAATAGCATGCAGCTAATACAGTTTTTTTTCTAAGAAGAGCTCTGAGATGGTTCTGTACTCCAAATAATCTGCTGGTTCATGTTGCTGAGCATCGGCTTCATGGAAATCATTAATGCCTTTGAGAACAGAACAAGGACTGCAGATGCCAGACAAAGAAACACAAGGAATCGTGTCATCTACACTTTCGAGAGGAGCAACGATTACAATTCCAAAAACTCTAAACGTGTATGTAGCTTGTGTGTATACAGACAGGCTTGAATAATCCAAAGCTATCTTTTAACTGACGTGTGTATCAACGCAAATGGGGAAACCTGGAAATGGCTATTATAACGTGTGATTTATGTTTGTAATGTTGTACAATTGTGTTGTAGTTTCCTGCTGCATAAGAAAGTTACTTCTTTGTTGGTTCCACACATCCCATACTGCCTACTGCACTGCTGGCACTCACCCACTCAGAGTTCAGCATTAATGTCTGCCTCTATATTTCTATAAGAGTCTTTTGAAACACATGTACAGCTGCAGATGCAGGTGCAGACTGAGGGCATGAGGATTATGCACTCTCTTTGAGAGGCACTGACTGCAGTTCAGGTAGTGAAATTGCTCATCTTGTGCTACATATCCATCTAATAAATGATCCAAGATTCATTATGATTACAATGGGAGAAGGATGGGGTTGTATTATTTGAAAATCCATTACTATATTTGTGAGAAGTCCTTTTCTAAATTCAGAGTAATCATGGCTAATTTAAAACTACTGATTTACTAATTCAGGTTGCACCATTAAACCACAGTATGACAAGCAAGTTTTATAAACTGTTTGCTCCTCTAAAAACTGTTAATCTTTTTAAAAATGGATGTATACCTTTGTTTTTTTTAATATATGCTGAAATGTAGAGATGCATGTGATTATTTATCAGTTTGGAGCCAGAGAGAAATGTTTTACATCTTTGGTGTTGTATTAGATTTAAGCTCACTTGCTTCTTGTAATTTGAGGTCTGTTAGTAATAGGATGTAATTCAATGGTACATATATTAGGTAATATTAAGTTTGAGTTTTGTTGAGTTTGAGCATCCACCTTTCTTTTTACCTCTTGACCTCCAACACTTTAATGCAACTGCTGCGTGCACATACAAGGATATTGAGTAGGTTTTGCTCTCAGTGTTTTACACAGAAACAGACTTACGGCTGGAGACAAGGACTGTCCGATGCCATATTAATAAAAGTGACCTGACTTGACTGTTGCACAACAGCACGTTCATGTATACTGAAATCAACAGTGACCAACACCACAAAAGTGCATACATTAAAAGTCTATTATGGATTACATTACATACATTTTAACAAATTGTATTCAAAACATCAGTGCACTGAACAGTGAACACTTATTAGTTACTAAATTATGGACCACCCTGTACTGGGCAAACTAAGTAATGACACCATTTTAAAACACTGGACCAGCAATTTTTTCATCCTTAAAAAACAGGTTTAACATCGGCGCATATCAGAGGATGTGTATGCCAGTACCAATGTATCTGTGACAGGCTGATATCAGCTGATAAAACTGGCAAACTGATTTATCATTTGGGCCTCAGTCTGTTTACACATTAAGAAGTGCACAAATATTATATACATTATGTTCTGTACCACTCAAGCAGACAATTGAGAGGTGTAAATAACAACTAATCCTTAAAAAGGAACAATTTGTGTAATTTAAACCTACAAACTGGTGCAACTAAGACTAGAGCACTGGTCATACAATAACATGTGGACGAGAGAACAGTGAATATTGCTTGAAGCATAAACACAAATGCATATCTCTTTAAGTGTGTGTTGCTGTGTTGTGCTATGTCAGCATCAGGTTTGATGGATTGTTACTGTGCCTCTCGAGCACTCTGTCCTCTGTGTCAGCGTGGCTACTCCTTCCTCATAAAAATGCCAACACTGGATTAAGCATCTCACATTCACAGTACATTATGCCCCCTAACTTCATTACAATAAAAGGATTAACCTGCCTGGGGTCCGTAAAGTGATCGGTGGGGTGAACGACATGTGGCTGAACTGTCCTTCCCTCTTAGCGTAGATCTCATCTCTCGTGCTTCTCTAAGTCATGCGACTAATCGTTCTCGCTTCTGTGGGGGTCACAGTGCAGACTGTGGCAACACACAGGGACCAGGAAACAAATCTGATGCCATTAGGGTGACCTGCAGTTGACTTACATAACATCCATTCCACTGGTAAAGACCCAGCTTCACTGTCCCAGTTACTGTATGTTATGTAGAGTGGGCTGATCAGTGGGAGTCACCACATTTTTTTTTAACTAATGTGGACTATTTAAAAAACTGTTTGGTGTGGCCTTGATGGTATTTCTGGGATAGATGTTAAAATGTCTATAATTTAACTGTAAAAAAAAATTGCTCTTCATTCAAAACTGACAAAATGATGGAGATACGAGGCCGGCGGTAGCTATGGGGTGGGCTGAGTCCATCCAAACATGTGTCTTGCCTGCCTGATAAAAAGTGAAGAAAACTTTATTTTTTGCGTAGCCAATTGAAAAATAGTGCAGAATATACTGGTAACATTTCTAGCTTGGAGCCCATCTCCAAAGTCGCCCAGCCACTCTTCTGGAGGGTATGAACAGCATGCACAGTTCAGTCTTGAGCAAAACTTTCCGTGACAAAGATTTATTACTTGATTTCACTTGAAAAAATACATGTTTTGTCGGTTTGTGAATGCTGAGCTAATAGTGATAGCTTATAGTTTGGCCTGTATTTATCATTTTTGTCAGAGCGACTTACAACAGTGTCTGTGAAATGTATCCTTATTTTAAGCCTGTTGTACAGTCTATCTGCTTCAGCCTCTAACAGTGTTACTGCTGGCACATTGAGTCTCCAGCGGCTAATGTTACTGCTCCATCCATCCACACCCCTAAGCTGTCCCCTCTCTCAGCTGGTGCTGCACAACCTCATACAGTTAGTGATTTCAGTGACGATGCACCATCCCAGCCAGTGTTAATCAGCTAACCAAGATGTGCATTCAGCTGGATGGAAAGGTGGGTAAAAGAAAAAGAAAAAGAACTAAAGATAAAGATAAATTAATAATTTACTGTAAATCTGCATTTTCTGTTGTTTTTGGTACTGTTAACTGAAAAAGTGAGAAAAAGAAAAACTGAAAAGTTATGAAAGTGCAAAAGAAAGCTTATTAATAAGATAAAATGTTAAAAATAAAAAGAGAAAAAATAAATACAGTTTTAGAAAATGTGAACAAAAGAATGAAAAAAGAACAGAAGTTCATACTCAGTCCTGTTGGCTTTCAAATAGTTATTAAATTTTTGAGTATAAAGTTGATTTAGTTATTATCTGTGTTAGAATATTTTACAGTTTGAGTGCACAGTATATTAGACTATTTTCTTATTTTGTAAGTACTGGCTCTGGATAAAATGTGTCACTGTATTAGGTGTCCAGGATACTAGAGCACTTCTCTTAACTGTGAACATCTCCTGACCAAGTTGGCCGCCTATTATTTCTGTCAGCCCACCCTAATATAGCTGGTTAATACCGGCCCTGTGGAGAAATGAGAAAGAGTCAAATTTGAATAAATTAGAGGAGCAGAAAGTGTTCCAGCATGACTGAAAAGATGGACCTGGTCGCACAGGGCCTCCCCACAGCGATCCGTCTTCTCATGAATGTGATATGTGATAAATTAAAAGCTGATTATTTTCTGGATGGAGAAGCCAAGCATTTGGCCCCCAGCTTCCTCGCTGGCGGTGATGGATTAGTCCACAGTTTGCACTATGGACCTGTCCTCACTGACTGAACAGCCATGGACGCCACAGGCCTAAGTACCTCATACCAAGATTTCATCTCTGACAACTCTTAATTTATTTGAATAAATGTTCCGCCATCTTTTTAAAGGACAATTTCATTTTTCATGAGACAGATGGATGCTTCTTTGATTTTTTTAAAACTAGTATTACTATACAAGCATCCAGCCCTATTTAGCACTAACACACATACAGACATTTTTTAAAAAGCTAAACAAGAAATGCTATTACCATAAATTATGATGGATTTTCTATTGTCAAGAAACAGGCATTTATTAAATACCAACCTAACTGTATTTCTCTGGACTGCCATGACTTTGAATGCTGGGTTTGCTGGTTGACAGTAGAATTTTTGTCATGCTTTGTGTTAAATTTCTCAGCTGTAACATAATTTGCAGGAGCCGCATAAACAGCATAACCATTAGGCCAATGTGCCTCCATATGAAACAGTATAAATGCAGTCAGAGAGCTGCAGAGAGGTGTAGGTTCTGTGTCTGAGCTCAGGTGCAAAGTTGATGAGCTTTCATGTAGGTGAGGTTTTTTACATTATGGTCCCATCCTCATGTGTCTGAACCATTTTCCATGGGTCGGCATAATTTGGATGGCCTGCTATGCAATTTGTCTGCAGTGACTGGGTCTGTCCGAGCGGGAACAAAGGCGGTCAGCCTGGCTGTTGTGTCTTTTTGTGTTCCATATGTCAGAAGTCTGCTGCACAAACAATGCAGCAACTGCCAAGAGCACAACGGTCATTATCTGCTGCAGAATGGCTGTCATTATCCGGCTGCAATCATAACTCTAATTACAAAAGTTGCTTTGTAAGCAGGCAGATTATGCAGTGTTAATTTCCCGTGCACAATGCAGTGAGCGCATGTTCGAATGCCAATCATTATTGTGTCCCGCACAAAAGCAGCACGCGTTTAACCCTCAGCCATATGCAAAGCAATGTCACATCCCTTGATGGCTGGTTTAAACCCTCAAAGTACAATCATACACCCTCTCCTCATTAATAACATTTCATTAATAACAGTTATAATAAATCACCATTAACTAGATTATCTGACATAAACTAACATTGTATGTAGTTCTAATTAATGAACGTCTTCCTACAAAAATTTCACCATAGCATTATTCCCCTTTCCGTGCCTATGTCCATACGTCATACGTCATAGGTCGCCGTATGTGATTTAGTAAAACAAAACAATCTGCACCGGGCGTTTTATTTTGAAAATAAACTGGATTTGCTTCTGTGTCTGTGACTTCCTGCATGCAGCTTGACATAGCTAGCCTCTCTCTTGCTTGTTGCGGCTTCAACGGTGGATTCATTGGTTGGAACGTCACACAACCTCGCTGAAAATGACTCACTAACAGACTAACTAGCTAACTAACTAACTAACTAACTAACTAACTGAGTTTAATCCATGTACTTCGGAAAGTTTAGTGAAGCCTCATGATTACAAGATTTAAAGGAAGCAGATGGATCTACTATGCTAGCTCACTCAGCATGTGCTAAACTTGCTAAACGCTTACACCTGCTACCTGTGACTGACTCAGACATATTCTTCGTATGACTGCATGCACCGAACCATGACTTCAGTCACGAGACAGCTCGGGACGAAAATATGCACTGTTACACCCTTACTTCTTTTGCATTCGTAAGAAACCACTTCCCTTGTTTCTCAACTTTATTGACCTTTTTCCTAACCGAGCTTTAAATCAGCCAAAGTCACTATAAAACTGGCATAGAAACAAACTGTGGGGATTTGACTTTGAAAATCTGCAAATAAAACTGATCAAAATGTGGCTTAGGCAGGCCACT
>JAPZDX010000023.1:21025663-21040801 GCA_029783625.1 Naso annulatus | reverse complement strand
AAACACACTGCGGTAACTTTGTGTTTACACACAAAAAGTAAAGCAGCAGTGTTTTACTGTGTTTTGGAAAATGGAAAGAGATAAAAGGCAGCATTTCCTAATGGAATTATTCTCTTCTTTTTATGAAGTTCAGTTTGTACCAATAACACTGGATTAATTAACCTGTTTTTAATTTTAGAAAACACACACACAGAACGCACAGAACACACAGACACAAAGAAAGAGAAATCCTTACGTCAACCCTCCGACAGACCTCCGGTCCTCCAGGGGGCGAGATGAAAATGTATTAATTGGCAGATAAGCAGGTTGTAAGTGAGGTCAAATACCATATTCATGTGATTAAATAGTGCAAACAACGTCAAATTACAAGTTTGAGATGTGAGATGATCATTATTGCATTAAAGCTGCTTTAGTAATGTAATATAATGTTAATCAATCATACTCCATCAGTGGGGTCAACAGATTAGGCCTCGTAAACTAAAATCTGTCATTACGATGGAGAGCTTTATGTGTTAATTGTTATCTAGTTACGGATGTGACTGTGAGTTATGGAGGAGTGGTAATGAATGGATGTTTCTCTTTACAGGTTTAATTTAGCCCCCCTAAAACTAGAAGGGTCATTAAGTCTAAGATCAGGGCAGTGGTCATTAAAGTCATGAGAGCCATTAAAGTGGAGAAAGAACCTTTATCAGAATCTCCTTCTCCGCCCACCCTTCTTCTCCTGCGTGCTCAACACAGCATGAAGGGAAAACACTGCTTTATGTGAGCAGCAAGGGCGGCATCGTGCATCCGTGCCTTCCATGGGCCTTTTACGGCAACTTCCCCAATTAACTTTAATGGCCAATAATATCATTTTATGATTTTCACTCTATTCTCTCAATTCCAACTCCTCCATGAGTCCATATTATGTGCCTCCGTGCCCTCAGCCTCCCGTCCTGCACAGCCAGCTCCTCCACCCTCATTCTTCTCCTCCTTTTTTTCACCTCTCCAGACCTAAAGTGTCATTGGTTTAAACGGATTGCTCACACAGCCAGTTAACCTTCTCATCCCATAAAAAGTATAATTGGTTTACTATAGAAAGGAGCCTTTTCCATGCTAAGGATAATCCCTCAGCTTGATTAATGCTTCTCTAATCAATTGGTGTCTGGGAGACCCGCCCCTTCAGTCACATCCTGTAAAGGGGAACAGCTGGCCTTTCTAAAGGTCAGGGAGAGGGGGGTCACCTTGGGTCAGAGGGGCTGATGGATCAAACAGGGGCGTCAAAACACTTACACACATTAACAAAACTCCTGGGCCGGTTTGAAGGAGTCATCAAAAGTGTGTAAAATAACGACAGGGCTTATGTTGCATTGCTGTGTGTGTGGATGTGTTTTCATGCATGCATTTTGCCAAAAGATTGCGGTTACTTGGAAAGCAGTTATATTTTTAAGCTGCAGGGATTTAAAAGCAGCTTTGAATAAGAAATGAGCTGACGAAGGGTAAAGGTTAAGTTTAGGTGGAGCGATGAGGGTGAAGGTTAAGGTCGCAGGGGTGAAGATTGTAATAGGATCTCAAATTCCATTCAAAAGTATTGCAAGCATGCATCTATATGTCAGGTTTCCGTTAATGTATTTTGATGCACATTTTGAAATATCACATCAGAGATGGTTAATGGAGTTGGCAAAATTGGAAAAAATTTCTTCAATTTCACATCAGAGTTTAATTGCCCGCTTGAGGTGGTTTTGCCTTTGTTGAAAAACAGTTTATGCACAAAACAGGAGATGGAAACAGCTGTGTTGAATAAACTGTGACATAGTAAATATTTATCAGCTGTTCCGCTCACCAAGAGAAGTAGTAGTAGAAGAGGCAGTTTCCGTGCAAACATGGCCAGTTATAACGAAACAAAATCCTGAAAAAAAGTCTCTATTTTTGTCTCGTAGATGGCCAAGGTGACTTTTTTTTTACTGTCTGTGACCTCTACTTCTAACATTGCCTATACGCCACTTTATGACCAAACTACACTTTGCAGCTTAGTTCATTTGCTCCTAATTCACATATTCCCTTTTACCAAGATTTTAAAAGCTCCCGTAAGATTTGCTTCATAATTAAATGAAACAAGACTAATGAGTGTTTACCATGCAGCTGCACAAGCATACTACTCTATATATACATATATGCTGTTACAAAATATAAAACCATGAAAAAAACAAACGATAGAGTTGAAGGAAAGTGCTTCATTTGGATGAAATTTCTCCAAGAATATCTTGTTCACCGACATCGTGCAGAAAGAGGTGAAATCCTCAAATGTATTGCTCTTGTAATTTTCTCTTTGAACAGGACGGGCTATCAACAGCCAACCCTGCAGACGGGGTTTGTGCTCCATTCAGAGCAGATTTGAATGAGACTTGGAAATTGACACAGAGCCTACTGCGATGTATGAATATCAATGTCACCTCTGACAGAGCAGAATGGCAGAGCGGGAAATATCAATTCATTATGAGTTTTGCATCGGGACACACTCGCTCACTTTGAACATACCTGATGTGTTTTCCCGCTGCGAGCATGACTCGTGTGCATATTCTCTGTGGAGCCGTCCGGTGCAGTGATGAAGTCGTCTCCACCGAACACTGTAATCAATATACAATTTTGCCTCTGACAGACACTTGAAGATGACCACGCAGAACAGGATGGACCCTGAGGACTTTGAATGGTAAATAATGAATCACTACATTAGTACAATGCCTGTTGTATACATTAGCATTCAAAGTGGACATCTAAATTACTTTGAATCCATAAGTGTCGCCTGTCACGATGAGAAGATGTATGCTTTTGTCTCAAACGTGATCCTCGTGACTTAGTGGAGACAAAATAACTGACCTCACTTACTCTTTGTGAGCTTAGATAGACTGGTAGGTAAACCTGGAGATGACTACTGCATTAATCTGCTGGATACGTTGATGCTCATGGATGCAGACTCCTGATTCAACAGATGGCAGTGATGAATTATCTCGCCAATCATTTGCCAAAAGTGTTAGCAGCCATCAGTTTACCAGCTATTGCTCTTTTATTCCCTGCCTTTCCTCCCCTCTCAGCCCCTCAACTTTCCACGGGGTGTCACAGCTGATCGGCTGGTGATTTAGTTAAACTTGTAAACAACAGCAGCCATCTGTCTCCATCAACTTTAATAACAGCTCAATGCTTATTCCCTTATTTATAAGAATCCAGAACGCAAGGCAGCAGGCGCTCGGTGTTGGCAGAGGGGGAAATCGCAGCGCGGCTCGTGTTAGTATGCACATACATGCCTCTCCTGCACACAGACTCACTGCGACAACACTGCAGTGAGAGATGGGGAAGATGGTGAAAAGAGAGTGGGGGATGGATGAAAGAGGGGGGGAGGTTAGTCGAACAGGAAGGGAGATCTGTTTCAGAATACTCACAGCATCTCCTTGAGGTCAGTTGGACTCTTCGTGCAGGGAAAGACGCAGAGAGGCACACAAAAGATCTTTAATTGCAACACAGCAAGGTGCAAAGAATAAATATTTCACCCACACACAAGGAAATACAACTGATTTGCAAGGAATCTGCGGCAAACTTGTAAGCGAGCCACTCATTGTGTTGCTTTATTATCAATGCTCTTCAGCCAATGGGCTGTGGAATATGCATCGAGTGACCTGCCCTTCCCTCTTCTTATGCTAATTGTCATTGACATTTCCTGCACACAGCACACCCATCTAGGCCCCTCTGCAGTAGACCAGAAAACCAACAAACATTTGCAACAATAAAATCCCCCAAACGGTGCAATAATCCACCTTGAGACATCACCATGGTGGAATTACAGCCGTCCATATGGTGCAACGTCGACCCCATATCTTTGGGAAGATTTTGTTGTCGTCTCTGTCAGGTATTCTTTGTGTGTGAAGGGCTACAGCGTTCATCTTCAGCCCATTTATCATTCCTGTCTGCTTTTCTCCAGTCCTCCATTCATCTATCCGTCCATTCATCTCTCCATCCATCAGTTCATATCGCCTTTGTTCCACATGTGGATCCATCTGTAATGGCCTCCGTGATGCCTGTGCTCTTAAATATAGACATCTCAGTCCAACTGTCCACCTTTTTCAAATTGCTTAAAATACACAATTTTGTGCAAAGCTTTTTTTTTTATGTCAGGGTACAGAAAAGCTTGTGATTGATTTTTCTTGTGAGACTATCATTTTATCCATCACTATGAAGGGAAAAAATGGAAAGCAATTTATGCTCCATCACTTACAGTTCATGTAATGCTTTTGATTATATTTGCTGTATACTTTCGCACCAAGAGTCCAATCATGAGGAGCCCGTTGGAATTAGAGCCAAAAAGCGTTGTTAGATTGTGTCTGCTATGACTTCTGCATCACCAGGACTCCCAGATCTTCTGCGGGGAAAGAAACAGCAGGATCACACTGGAGAGATGAGGAACTGTGATTTTCTGGTTCACAGAATCCACTCCCATCTCTGCCACTCTTGCTCCCTTTTTTCCCTACTTTGCTGCCAACTCAGGCTTTTTCTTTAGTTAGAACTTTTAACGCACTAAAATTGGTCTTCGCCTGAGATTTAAACACACTACGAATGAATTAAATCAAGGTGCTAAGGCAACAAAACGTGCTCCGCTTCTGTAATGTCAAGGTGTGCCTGTGCCAAGTAATACGGCTGCCACAGTCACTGTGTCTTTCTTGATCTTATTTGTAAAAACTATTATTTTGTGATCAAAACAAGAGGATCAATGAGTGGATGGAGATGGAATAACAACCAAGCTAATTGGATTTCCCGGCTCCAATACAAGCCAATTAACCTTACACTGAGGCAATTAACAGTGAATGGAGTGGTTCAATATCACAAAAATTAGGCCCCCAGAAGTTATTTGCAGAATAGTTTATCTCTATTGAACAGCATGGTGCCAGTCTTAAAGCAGGCAATCCACTCGGCCTGAGCTGTAACCACCTCTACACTAACCAGTAAATGTGACCCCGTGCCATGTCATCTTTTAATGATGATTCATGCCGGGCTTTCTGCCCCTGCAGTCGGATACTCGTAACCTCTCTGCATGTTAATGATGACTTTCCTCTCCAACGGGGTGCTGCAGGTTCATGCAGGACAAAGAGTGTTGCAAAGGTTTACACATGCCTCACCAGAGACCCTCCGCAGACCTCGCCATGATAAACACATGATTAGGGAGACAAATGATATTAGGGCCAATCATCTTCCACCCACTGTGGTCATTAAAACACCACACAGCAACAATAGATCAGTACTAATTGGATGCAGAATATGACCATAACAACGCATTACTTCCATTAATCACTGAGTCTGTCTTTGAGGAGAACTTGAGTTGACCTAATGATTTACGTCACGGTGGTTGTGAAGCAATAAAAGTCAGGTGGTCGATGGTGAGGATTGCTTTTGTTGTTCTGTTATTGTTTTCATGGTGTTAGATTTGGATTAGCTCCAGAGTGTGGTTCATTAGTGCTTTTTTAAAGCACAACAGCTGTGTTGGAAAATCAGGTGAAGGAAAATCTGCTGGATAATTTCTCCTCATTTTAATTATGGTCCCCCCCTTTTTTGTGCTATTTAAATACTTTGTTTACCTTTTTTTTTGTCTATTTACACAGTGTTTTCTGAAACAGTTGCTTTCGCTGCTTTTTAAAAAGATTAAATAAATAAAACATTTTAGTCATATTGCTCTAATTTGATAGAAATTGTAGGGCCAGAGAGAAAAAAAAAAAGCTAGTGGTGGGAAGTCTGGTAAAAGCATCCATTGATAATGCATTATGAACATACTTATAATGTGTTATAATGCACTGACATGGCTGTATAATCATAGTTACAAGCAAAGTAAGGGTTAACCCCAACCCTAGCCATAATCCTAACCATAACCATAAGCACATATAACGCACTACAAGTGTGTTCATGATGTGTTATAATGCTTTACACAAACAGGCTTCACAGACAGTGTTACCAATTCCTCTTGGTGAAAATGGTCGGGGAACCGTCCCATTCGTGGCCGTTTCCACCCGTCTGAAAACCTGATTGCAAATCGCAACTGTTTTTCTTGTATGAGGTGGGCTTTATGCAATGACTCATTGAAGGGGCCGCTGACAGCAGCTTCGGTCTGTGTTCACGGCAGCTGACACAAATTGTTGATAGTGTACAGACAGATGAGTGGCTCAGCTATTTACTTGAATTTTCCACAGCCTGATAAATAAACGCATAGATGTTGTTTTATTGTGTCGTGATATTAGCTAGTTATGCCAGTTTCAGTGCTTTTGTCTGGTGTTTTTTTAACTTGTTGTGTTGTACCACGGCTGCGTAAGTCTCACGTCCACACCGCCCAGATCGGTAGAAAAACTCCTTTTGTGTAGTAATCACAAACAAACAGTACTTGCTGGGTTGCCAAGGTTGTTGTCCATCTGATCGGAATATTGCTTTTATTTAATACTGTGTAGTTTTCAATAATGGAGGTTTTCGGTTTGACAGAAATTCCTCTCCAAACAAACATGGCGTCGGGTTATGAGGGGAAAAACGGGGTAAACAGCTCTGCTTGGTTGTATGGTTGCATGTCTATCAAACTGCGTCTAGAGTCAGTTTGGACTGTGTCCGTTGGCACTGCCCCTTGGCGATGAATGCTGAAATGAGAGGTGCAAGACTAATTCTCATTTGAAATTTAGTTTGGCTGTGCTGTGCTAGGCAAGTGGTGGAGCGAAAGAAAAGGCTTTGTAAGAAAATAATTTTGTTTATTTTCCAAAATGTGTAGATGTATTGCTGTCATAAATAATGCTTCTTTTACTTCAGTGTCATGAAAGTTTGAGTTTAAGACTTCGACTAGTTATCGTCAGATCTGTGTTAAGAAAAATAATTTATTTTGCACTGCAATCTCCATAACTTCAAGGCTATTTTTATGAAATATTGTTGTGGTACTTGTCTCGAGGTTTCAGATTTGGCTTTCATTTTTGATTGATTATTACAGCCTGTGGCTCAATCGAAAAATCGTGTTAAATGGATGTCTGTGAAGGTCTATAAATGCAGCCTTGTCTCTCTGGTAAAGTCAATGCTGACGATGTGCTGCGATTCAACCTTTTCTTTCACCTCACATTACCATAAAAAAAAAAATACATTTTTAAAAACCCTTAACACGTTGAAAAATATACAGTGCTGGGCTTTCCAAAAGGATCTGAGTGTGATGGTGCCTTTGGCAAATCCATCTGTAATCTCTCTCACAATGTGCTGCCTCTCATTAATAACATATAATTTATCACAACACCTCTGTTGATCAACACACTGTGTTCTCCTCCTGGACCGAGAGGAGACGTTCAATCTGCTTCCTGCACAACACTTTTTTTTTTTTTTAAACAGCCAATAAGCATCTTCCTTTGAAAATCAATTTAGGCATGCTGTCACAGTTTGAGCTTAACCAAGGTGAAAATGGAAATAAGAGGCTTATTTATCGCTAAGTGCATATTAATAGACCTGTATGATACATATTTTTCAGTGCTTGCTTTAAAATATAATAACCTTATTAAGGGTATTTTGGGCATAATATTAATAGTATCTCAAGATCCTTTTACATAAGCTGCTACACCTGCTAACCTTGTACTCGGTAACAATTCTGTTTGCATTAAAGGACAATCACACTTTTAGACAGTTTGGCTAATGATTAAACTTGAATTGCTTCTCCTCCTCCAACCTTTCAATCAGCGTCTGACTCAGAGTCACTGCCCTCATACCTGCCTCCATCCTCAGCCTCCCCCACAGACACTATCATCAGGTCACAGGTGCACAACCAATCACCTGTCAAACAGAATTGACCATTGCAGGATGTATAGGAATTCAATGGCAACACATTGTCATGATGTGTTTCCTGACTTCTGTCAAAAATCCGACAGTCCATCGGGCTGAATTCAATAAAGGTTAAATCAAGGATACAGTGGCCGCACTGGTTCAAGGGTCGACTAAGAAGTCAAAGTTCTAAGACAGCAGATTAAAACCTGGATGTGTGTGAAGGTGAAACAAACTGTGAGTGTATTATTGACAAAAAAAGAAAAAAGATTTTCAGGTGATTGCTTTGGTGGTTGAAGCTTATTAAACAGCTCAGGAGCTATGCATTAATACTTCTGAACGTCTTAGATGAGAATATTTCAATTAACAAAGTCAACTTTTATTTCCCCTGCCATGTGTTTTATGGTGAACCTAATAAACCTGGTCACGATCATGTGCAATATCGCTATATTAAAAAAATATCTATCATCAGTCCTAATCGTAAAATTTGTAGCAAAAAGTCATAAATTTATGTGTTTTATGTTACCTTAATGCTATAGATGTTTATCATTGTCTATCAATTGAAGAAAAAATTGGCTGGTTAGTTAATACAGCTAGTACTGACTAATATTATTAGCAAATTATAATAACAACGTTAGCTATACCACACATGAGTGAACCGTATATGTACATTCATGTGTATTTTAGTTGAAAACTAAAAAGATATTAAACTTGTACTTAACTGAGAAAAGAAGAAGTAGAAAATCTTTACATGAGGGAAGCTGATGTTAGTAAGAGTTTTGACCTTTTAATTAAAACATGATTTGGTAACACTTTACTTAAAGCATCCAAATATAATGCGTTAGCAGCATACTTATATTGCTTTATAATGCGCATATAATGCTGTATAATCACAGTTATAGGCTGGGTTAGGGTTAACCATAATCCAAAACATAATCCTAACCGTAACCATAGTTAACTATAATGCATTAAAAGTGTGTTCATAATGTGTTATAATGCATTATAGAAAAAGGCATCAGAGAAAGTGTTACACATGATTTAATTGATTGATCAATTATGGAAATGTTTGGAAAAAATAACTTCTAAAATATCAATAAATCAGTTGAATAATGATTTTTCTGTGTGATTTCTTTCAAACAATGAACTACAACAACAAAGAAACAAACAAACACAAACTCTATATTTGGAAAAATTGCCTCCCCACGGGAGCAGCATCCCGGACAAAAGCGAGTGTGGAATAGTTCACCTGTTAGATGACCCACATTAAAAGGCCCGAGCGTGGTTGGTTCCCTCTCACACTAACAACTGTATAACCCTCCATAACTTAAACTGATAAACTCTTTCAGGCAAAAGGCTCATACATTCCTAAAATCTTATGTTGTTTAAGAAGACCTACAAAGTCTGGCTTTCAGAAGTGCTGATCTGTGTTTAGTGACAGCTGCCAAATACATCCATCCCTGTGCCAAGTCACACTCGGGCCAAGAGACATCATGTACAAACTGCTCAGTTAAAAGCAAATTAAAAGACTGTACTGGAGTTTACTCTTGTTATAGACAGTTAACAAAACACTATTACTGCACACCACTTTCCACAGCAGCAAGTTTTTGATTTCTTTAGTTACTTATTTGACAGTTGAAGGGTTGGACAGGTAATGGGGGAGAGACAAAGAGAATGACATGCAGCAAAGGGACACGCTGTGGAATCGAACCCAGCGAGAACACACACAGCCTCTACCTTCTGAGCTGCCAGGACACCAGTGAGGGAAATTTTCAACTGGTTTTGGAAAGCACAACACAAAACCTCAGGGACAAAAACATGTGAAACATTTTGAGGTCATAAGAGGAAGCAGGTGAGCGTCTTCTTCATTACAGTCTGGACAAAAATGTTTGGATCCTTTGAGTGAATGTTATTTACAATCAAAAGGACATGACAAAAGTGAAATGACAAATTTGCAGAGATGAGTAGTGAACTGGTGTTTATACTCAAGTTAAAATACAGTTATTTCAATCAAAAACAAACTCGTGATTTGGCATATTTCTGCTGCAACAAAAGAGGGACATGTTGCTGCTAAAGACGTCATGCAGTCCCTGCTGTGCATTTTTTTCTTTGCATCTGTGGGAATGTAAACAGTGACAATACAAACACTGATAAATTCCTTTTATCAGAGAATGAATTACTTTCATATTTACCACTAGGAAAAATGACTAAAGTAAAAATGAAAATTACTATTTAGGAAATGTTCTCAAGTTAAAAAAAAAAAAAAAAAAGAGCAGCTAGTTAACAAAATGCACACATTACCTTCCATTTTAATGTTTATATAAGTAGCACATCTCTGTAGCTACATAATATGTTTATGTCATTATGATAGGAATGAAGCATGAAAACTGAGCATAGCTAACGTTGTGCTTTAGCTAGCTAACTGCATTTTCAATTCTAAAACATTTTTTTTAATCCTGATGTCATCTTTTGTCGTTGTTTATAGGTTAAATGCTTTCATGTGGCTGACTTGTGGCTGTGCTCTCTCTTCAATACAATTTAAACCGCTGGACGTTGGATAAAACGGATGCACGTTGAGTCTTATAGTGACTGTCTGATATCCAGTAATGTAAGCAGAGCCTGAAGTCACTGCTGAGTAACCGCAGACAACTTTATCAAATCCAAAGTGATTTATTACTGCCATTTGTGCCATGAGCCAATAAAATCTTACTTAATGCACCTTTAAGGTACAACAGCGCTGTAAAAACACCTCCGGGTGATGTTAAATCTTTTATGTGTGAGATTGGGGCACTTCCAGCTTCTGCTTTTCCCCTTCACTTCTCTCAATCTGAACTTCTGCAGCTATGATTGCAATGACCGTTGTTGAAGGGCACTCTCGATGTTTTTATTGGAAAAGTATCATAAAATGGCACTCAGCTCCAACATCTGACAACTCACAGGTGAGTAACTCCCTTTAAAATAAGAGTTTGTCCTTCAAAAACTAACGCCAAAGGCAGAGATATCGTCACATTACAGTCCAGTGGCATAAAATGTTTTAGCACTCTTTATAAAACAGTGCTTTCTTCTGTGTCCCTCTTTGAAACATCTATTTTTCTTTGGGATCTAATGGGTCTCGTTGGAACTCCTAATTGGCAGTCACTGTGCCCGCTGTCCTTTGAGCTGCGGTTGCTATGGGGGGATTTTTGAGCGTTCAAACCGGCTTTGAAGTCCTCAAAAGTGAATTCTTTCTTCACTGCTGTGGCAGCAGAAACAGCAATGACCAGATGGGACTGTAATTGAATGCGAGAGGTATAAATGGTGCCAGTGTCATGAGTTTAAAACACAGCACTGGGAGTCCATAGGAGTGGCTTCTCATTATTACTGTGGCTAAACTAGCGCCAATGCCTTCACAAAAGCCTACCATGTTCTCTGAGCTGCTATTCCACATGGACCCTCATGCCTCTGTTAGTCAGTCGGAGCACTTGATGTTCAGAGAGAGCGAGGAAGGCCTTTCATGTCTCTCCTTTCCATTTCCTTTGAACAAACTCAAATTGTTAATTACTTCTTTTTTTAAGCTCCACTGGACCACCTCCGCAAGTCCAACAATGCATTTACTTCAACCTTCCAGATTTTCTTTGTGCTCAAATCTCCCAAACCACCTCATGAGCTAACGCATTAAGGTGAGATCAGCACATTCATGATCATTTTTGACTTTGATATGCTCTTCTGGGGGCTTATAATAGAGCCTTACACAAGTGACTACATTTACTGTTGTTCTTTCACCACTGTGTGCTTCATGCAATGTTCAAAGACTGCAAAGGCGCAATGCTTAACTTCATATAATGCTTAGATTATCAGATACAAGGGGCTCTTACAAATAAACTTTATTACAACAGCACAGCAATAAATCGTACCTTGATGTTCAATTCCTGTTAGAGTCTTGATTTAACTCAATTATACTTCTGAATTGTACTGAGTTAGACTGAGAGCTGCTGCTAATATCCTCAATTGACTCAATAAACAAGGCGTATTACTCTGTGATCCGACAGAACACAAAGCTAATTTTAGAGGCGATGTGACTGAATACAAACTTGATGAAAAGATGCGATTAGACGTGAATTCACAGAGGGCGGTGCAAATTGAGGCAAAGATGCTTTCGTGCGAATTAAAAGTGTTTCAACTTGAGTGAAAAATGTGGCTGTTCGGGACAAAAAAATGCATGGTGCTGTGGTTAAATTATTGCGAATGATGGAGGGCAAACATTAAACACTTTAGAGAGCATTTATTAAGGTGCATGTGTGATAAACTGAAACTGGCTGTACATAAAAACATTAGTATTACAGTGTGGAAAACAGTTTTTGCTGTAACCTCTTTACTCCTTCTGTTTCTTACTATGAGTAATCTACCCTTTTGGAGCTGATGTATCAGAATAAAAAGAGGGGCAATGCAGGGAGCACACATTTTTCTTGTGCATGACTGCCAAACATGCGCAGGATTACTGTTATTATCAAGGGTCAATGTGCAAACAAAGCATATTTAGCTGTAAATGTTCTGTAATGCTATCAGCAAAAACCCTCACATTCCCCTGCACTTTACAAGATGAATCCACTGACCCTCTGTCTGCCGCTCCTTCAGGAGCAGGTCTTAGAGTCTGAGAAACAAAAGCTGAGGCATAGATGGCGGTTCAGCAGATAGGATTAAGCTGTAAGTCTTCAAAGAAGTCCCAATCCGCCAAAGCTGCTCACTTCAGTAATGCAAATGCTGTTTATCTTTTCTTATCCGTTCTTTTGCCCCAACCTCTCTCTCTCTCTCGCTCTCTCTCTCTCACCTGTCAGTGGTGAGTAGGGGCAAAACATCATTTCAAGAGCAACACTTTACTGAAAATACACTGACAGGTGCATATTTACAGAGGGGGTGTTTAATAATGACCCTGAGAGTGTGCCGGCTTTAATGCAGCATCTTTGCCTGAGGCGAGGCCGAGGGACCCTCATCCTGACGGTGCACCCCTCCTCTCTCTATCTGCAGTATGGGCTATTTTTCCATCTATTTTTCTCCATTTCATCAAGCATTTATGTAGAAAAACTCCCTCTGTCTGGCTTTGGTTTACACTCTCATGGGAGCACACGTTCATAGAGGACTCCGGGGAAAATAAGTATTTAATCAAAAGCCTTTTTTAATGCCATTTTGTGCCTGTGCTCTTTTTTATGATGTGTTCAGGGAGCTTTTGCCATTCACTCACTTTAAATTCCCCTCTATCAAAATGGATCTACATGGATTATTAGCTTGGTGTTTGTCTAAAGAGCAGAGTAGTTTAAAGTTTTACCGGGTAAAATGTACAATCAATTACTTTGTGAGTGCTGAATTTTTTAGCATGGGTCCACTCCAGACATTAATTAGCTTCCAGTAGGTCACTCACTTAGAGTGCAGTTTGGGCAGCAAAGATTCCAGTGAGTCCACAGAGCTGTCAGGCATGGAGAACTGAATGCAGCTGACAAGTAATTAATATCAATTACAGGAGAAAAGTGCGTAAATGTGACTTCACCGGAGGACTGGAGTTTCCACGTCTATACGTCAAAAAACCACATAGCCTTGCTGGCAAATGAAAACCCATATAATTGAGTCCAATGCACTGTATTTCACACTCCACTAAAGGTGCTTAAAAGCAGGATTTAAGAGTCTCAAAGCCATGAGTCCTGGCACAGAAAGCCATCATGCTAGCTGCTGCTTATGCTCTCTCTATGACTGCACTCGTGGACCTCTCTCTTTCACAGTGAATGGCGAGAGCGACTGGCTTTGTGCACACCGTCTGATAATGGCAACAAAGGGAGGGAAGCAGCCAAGTGAACAAAGCATTATGTAATCAATATCGTTGGTCAGTCGGAACAGAGAGAGGTGTTGATCTGCTGACTGAAGTACTGTTTACATACGTTTGCTTCTCTCATGCTGCACATGTCAAAAGGTAAAACCGAGTCACAAGGAAAATGAGAATTACTTCCACACCGCCAAAAAAGAGGAGAAGTATAGCCCAAAGAAAAGCCTGAGTTGATTGAAGGCACCTTGGAAGGTGCAGGTGCAGCGATCCATGTCGGAGCAGAGCAAGGTCACGGCCAAGCTTGCTTATCGCTGTAAATTAAAACTGTCGTCTTGAACGATGGACGGATGATTTCAATTAAACTGGGGAGTGCGAGTGAGCAAAATCTCAGGAGTCACTGAAGAACAAACAGTATACACTGCAGTTTTATTGCTTTCACATTATTCCCTGCTGTGACTTGAACCTTTGATGGCCCCTGTGGGTCGAGCTGACGCCCTCTGGCCAAACGCAAATTACTGGTGACTGTAATCTAGACATACACAGTTGCAATCATATATTTTTTGTTAAAAGTCTCTCACTGGGTGAAACAACTCCTGCTTCTGTATTCTGGCATTTGCACATTTTTATTACAAATAGATAGGTAGGCTATATAGTATAACAGATCAAATTGCTACGTCATATCAGTATTCTATTTTATTTTTTTTAAATAGCAGTGATACATTTCTCATGCTGTCTGCATCTTAGGTAAAAAATCGTGATAGCCTTCATGTCTCTTATTAGCAAGAGTGAGAAATTTAATGACCAAGGTGAAACAAGTTGATAAATTACATGTAAAATACCCCCTAAAAACAAGTGAGAAAAATATGATAAAATGATTTTTTTTCTTCTTAAAATCAAATATCCAGACTTCATTAGATAGATTAAACAACAAAATACAATAATATCAACATTGGTTTATTACAGATATACAGTATCCATATCTGCATACATGTTTTCCAATAATAAAACTGTTTTTTATTACCAGAAAACATCCTTGACTGATGATATGAAATCACTGAATATATACACACTGGGGATGCACAATATTATTGGGATGTTATCGGTATCAGTGAATTTTGGCTTTAAAATGAAATATCGGATATTGGCACGCACACCGATATCTGCCGATAAAATAGCTGATTAAATAACAGGCTGCTGTTTCCTTGATTAAACATTCGAGCCGACTCCGTGTTTTACGTGTTCCCTGTGGACAGACATCATGTCACTTGTGAAATAGGCCAAGTTTGCTCTGGTTGTGGGTATTGTTAGAGTTGTCCCAGATAGAGCATCATCTGCTTTTAAGTAGGATGCATCTTACTTGTTTTGTTTAAAAGCATTTGTCATGAATATATGACATGTTTTACATAACATTAGTTCAAGTATTTTTCTTCTTTTGCTCAAGGAATGAGTATTTCAGAATTTTAAGCAGGCAAACACAGTAAGAGTGTGCACAATAATACTGTATGTCAATTCCACTATAGAAGAGACTTGATGATCTCTGCAATTAGGTGTGGAAAAAAATA
>JAPZDX010000023.1:20964886-20976111 GCA_029783625.1 Naso annulatus | reverse complement strand
GAGGACAAGAACCTGATGCCTTTCCTTTCCTCTATACGTTCAGTAGTTCACTAGATACCCACCTCACACGAGCAGTTTTGCACATTCAATGGAAGTTATAGGGAGACGTCTTTACCACCATCTAAAGCCCCTAAAACACATCCAAAAACCTCAAACATGCTTCATCTATATGTTGTGACTGTGCATATTAACCGCGCTATAGAGACACTGTTGTTGTGGATGAAAATACCGAGGAACTAGTTGTATGGGCGTAATGACAAAGCACCTTGGACACAGCGCAGTTGCACTCCAAAAATAATGAAAATAGTATTATTTTATAGCGTGGTGAATGTGCAAGTGACCTGTGGTGTGTTTTTTACCTCAGGTCAGTCACCTGAGGTTACTTTTCGGCATTTTGGGAGCATAACCGTAGCCGTGACCAAGGCGCTCTCACTACGCCCAGACAACTAGTTCTTTAGTGTTGCTCATAATGACGAGTCCTCTACAGTATGATGAGCATACAGTCACAACATGTAGATGGAACGTGTTGGAGATTTCTGGATGTGTTTTAGAGGCTTTAGATGGCAGTGAAGGCGTCTCCCTATCACTTCCACTGAATGTGCGAAACTGCTCGCACGGGGGCCAGTATCTAGTGACCCACTGAACGCACAGAGAGAGGAAAGGCATCTATGCTCTTGTCTTACATTGAAATTTTAAATGAATAGGCTAAATATCCCCAAAAAGGGCAGTTTTCCTTGAAAAACCTCATTCCAAAGCTTAAATAACTGATCTAGCACAGCCAAGTTCTGTACTTATGTTCGTGTCATGATTTTGACCTGCAAGAGTATTTTTACACTGTTTCTACTCAAGTAAAGGAGTTAAATACTACTTAAACTTTAGAAAATTACAACTGGAACTCTCACTGTGCACTGAAGTGAATCTAAACTATGGGGAGTGTTCATGATTTAGGCTGTGGCTGATGTCAGTGTGGTCACGCATTGTCACACGCTGTATGCTACACAACGGCAGAAACAGAGAGGTTGGTGCCTCCTTCTGTCAGACTGGTGTGTGTACTGAACTGCTACTTAACCGCCTCAGAGCTGCTGAAATGACTGGAGGACCACTGCAGAAACGATTACTCAGACACCAGTGGGCTGCTGGCAGCTCCCACTGGCAAAGCAATCACCGTGTTATTTGGAAGAGAATGAATTACGGAACATTTTGAGATTAGACCGCTTAATCCCTAAATGAATGCCTAAGGGTATTAATAGAGACTGTACCAGCAATGATGTCTTGTACCTCTATTGTCTGGCATTTATTCCCTATCACCTGTCATACCATGTTTTTTATTGTGCCTCATATTATTACGGATTTTATGAGACTGTGGACTCAGGGATTGTTTTCTTGTAACAATCCCTACATAAAAGTATTATGCTCTCCTTTCTTTGTAGTTGATCCAACTCTGTGCCTTCACGCGTCTCCTGTGGCTGTTTTCTGTGGTTCCGACCAAAGCTCGGCACTCAGCGGCGTCGTCAATGATTATCAAACAGCACAGTTCTGTGCAGAACCCATGAAGCGATCCAAAAACGCAATTAAATAAATAAATAAAAAGGTAGGCAGCGTTGAAATAAAGGCTGCAGAGGATATGAGAATCCTTGTTCAAAGAGGTGTATTCTCGCAATATGAATCAGTCAGAAAAGCTCCTACAGGGATTTCCATCATCTCTCTCAGACCTTGATACCCGGTTGAAGACGGAGCTTACACCAGCTTCTTTTATCTCGCCTGAGATTGGTGATTAGATTGAAGTGCCGAGCAGAGGAGAAGGAAGTCCTCTTCTCCATACGGAGAGGAAAAGCAATGTTCCACAAGACTTCACATTCATTACTCAAAATAAATCTCCATTAAACAAATGCCATATGCATAATTAGGCTATAGGAATAATTATAATTGTGATTAGTTTCTCCATGAGCCAGCCTATGCAAATTGTGATTGACAACCGGCAAAAACGGAGTGCATAAATCTGGCTTCAGATATACTGACACACACTGCAGCACAATAAGAGCATCAGAATGCAGAGGCGACACAGGGGTTTAGGGCATAGGCGGCTGTAAACACACCGCCAGCTCACATTTATAATCCAAGCAAACAAGGCTATGCACGGCCCCTGTATGTTTTTTTGTGTAAGAAATAAACAAAGAACACATACACCTTTTTTTTCTCATACAGTCTTGTAAAATAGACCAGCAATAAAGCCAGCCCTCACAGGTTATAATCCTTAGTTAATATCGTAGCTGTTTGTTTTCTCCTATTGATATAAATGAGGGGGATAAAATTCCAAAACACCTCTCGGTGCAATACAATTTAACGTCACCACAAACTGCATCCCTCCATAACAGCCACACAGTTAAATAAATGCCATTACAGTGGTAACACAAGACCGAAGCTGAACACATCAGTGCATGTTAAAAACACCCTCAAGCTGAATTTGTACAGTACATTCTAGATATTTATAGTATATATAGCTTGTGAACATAATGTACAAGGAATCAACATAACAAACTGTTTAAAAGTAACAGGAAATGATGCAATTTTTGCATCATGTAAAGAAACCAAACTCTGCTCCTGCCAGTTTAACAGACACAGCCGTGTTTTTCAAAAAAATTATTTCTTTTATCTACCGGGGTGTTCCTTAAACTGTTTCATCACCATTAACAATCCATGAAAATTGCCGCCAGTGGGCACAGTATCAAAATGCTTAAGAAGACACAGACGAGGAGACGGCTATTGACAAAATTTAAGTATCTGAGCTCGTCAAGTAATCTGTCCATTTTAAATTTGAGAAAAAGGCAGGCTGTGTTGCAATATAATGACACATAGGCATCCATTTTCCTGAAAAAACAACTTTTATACAATAAACCCTGAATAATGTTAGTGCTATTTCATACCTGAAAATAAATGTTCAAAAGTGAATTTGAAGATTCATGGGTGTTTTTTTTTAGTCAACTTGTTCGTACAAATACTCAGTTTGTCTGTGTGTGTATGTACATCAAGATACTTCCATCCTTATTTTCTTTTTTTAAAATGTTTTTATGTATTTCATAAAAAGTTGCGATAACAGATACTGAAAAATAATAGAATGTTTATCTTTTATTAGGCGTTTTTTTTTCTCTGTAAATGTTTTTTGTTACTTTACTGTAAAACTAAAAAAATGTGAGAATGCGATATGAGCAATGACAGATATAAATTGAATCGATGACAGATCTTGCATCCCTACAAGTGTTTTTTTTTTTAAAGGTACAACTTACTTAAAAATATCCAAAAATTAAGCCCTTAATAAGAGTTTTATTGCAGAATTTTTGTAGACTGCATTCATTTTAGCACAGCGTACCCAATAAATGAACAATGAGCTACAGTGTCATGATAGAAATGTGCTTGTATTGTAGTTCAAGTTCTTTGTTTTAAAACACACTTACACGTTTAACGCGTGATGCAACAGGAGAGACTACAGCCGTCGACTTTGATATTTTTAATTTATACAAACACAAGTCAATAAGTCACCTCGCAGAGACTCAGTCTATCTCTTCAAAAGGAAGCGATTACAGCCAGAGCCTTGATCTGTCCCACTGCTTCAGAATCCCGCTGGCAGGGCAGCCCTGATATTTGTGTGGAGACACTGAAGCCAATTATTACCAGTCTGCGGCTGCTGTGGATTCCACTTGATGTGCAGCTTTCATCTCCAAAAGCCATCTCTTAGGGAAACAATAAGCAGTCCTACCCAGCCTTTTGAACTCACCAGGTGAGGGCAGCAGTGCTGATATGAACTGAACAGGTGACTAGAAGTGTGGGGGAGAGGGAGGGGTTGTTAGGCACCGCTTTTTTCTTTTTTTGTTCATACACTGTGTGGCTGGTCTCAATACATATGGTAAAACCAGTGTCAGCAGGTTTAATACATATGCAAAAGGCCCAGACAGGTTGTGTGTGTGTCTTCTTTTACATTTTAATGGAAAAGCTGAGGATCACAGATAAAGTCATTTATACAGAGAAAATGAAAAAGCGTCAATGCCTCCACAACCACAAACCAGACGAGACGAGATCGGATCCAGACCTGCCCTTCCTTTTCAGACCCTCGCAGCTTCACACAAACCAGATTTTAAAAGACGACAAGACAAACAGTTATGATATGTTCACATTTATTGTGCAGTGACTTTTATATACATACATTTTTTACACCTAATTTACATAAACAGAAATAAATTAATCTGCTAATGTGTGTTTTTTTTTTTTGTACTCATCTGGCTTTAGTGCTGCCACTGACTGGACACAGCAGACTTTAGAGGAGAAAAAACAAAACAGTTCCAAGTGACACGTGACAAGGCAGTAATATGAGTCAGTGTCGTCTAATTCTCATTAGTGTTATATCTTACGCTTATAAAGAAGCAGTTGGTAAGAGTTTTAGTATTTGATAACATCTAAAATGTTAAAATATATAAAGAAATCTATAAAGTAAAGTTAAAATAAAAACAGTTGTCACAAAGCACGGCTTTGCGTTCATATCAGGATGACCATGTCATTAAAGGAGGTCACACAACAGAACCGACTCAACGAGAGCTGCATCTACATCCATCTCAAAACAACTGTGTCGCACTTCTCGACACTCACATGATCATTTATAATCCATGTGTTTCACACGTGGATTATAGATTAAACAGGTGACAAACTTCTTTAAACACTGAGGGAGGACACTTCTGATTTCAACATTATTCGAGATAAAAATATCAAATATTAGTGTTTTAAAACTAAGCACCTCAAAAGTCAAATAAAAATTCAAAAGTAGTGAAAAATACATTGCTTACAGCAGGTAAATGAGATGTATCATTTTGCACCAGTTAGACATTTAACACAAAGTCTTATTTTTAATATCACCGTGATGTATTGGGTTTAATTTATTCATTATGTTTCACAGATGTTAGTTTTGATTTCTTAATAAGTTGTATTTGTTTAGCCTGCCTTTACACTCCTTGACACACGGCTTATTGTAATTTACGTGAGTGATGCACTTGCTCTAAAAAAATTTTTTGTAGGCTTTGTGTAAATTTATTGTATAGTGGAGTCAGTTAGCCTGAGGATATCTAGTAAGTAGCTACCAACGTCTCAGACAACATGGCCAAATACCCCGCAGAGGAAAAAATAAAATCTTACAAACTGCATCTTTATTATTAGAGATGATTATCACTATTGTGCTACATAGAGTATTTGTCACTGACAGACACATAAAGATAAAATACAACTTGGCTAATCAGTGTGTTCTTTATAAAACGTAAATCTAACAAGCTAACGTGAAAAACCATCTTAAATTGTGTACATTGTAGTGTGTGGAAACAATAGAAAATACATTAGCTAGTGTGGCCGGGGCCCACACGTGAAAATGTGGCCGGGGGGAGAAATAAAATGTAAACCACTGGAGAAATGATCTCTAGGTTTCCCATATACACAAACTGTAAATACAAACATTAACCTGCTCTCATCTTCACAGATGAAAGAGCTGACAGGAAGTCTAACTCTCTACTGCTAGCTTATGATAAACACTGACACTAAGTAGAGTGACATGCCTATGAAACACGAAACAACACATCGACTCCAGCCTCCTCTTACCACACAGAAACACAGCGAGAATTTACAGGATACATTAATGGGTCTTAAGCGCAAAACTGCTGCAAGCAGCGAGAACTCTAAGCTATCAAAACATGCAGCTTGTGGTGAGTGTCTACAGTACTATTCAGTAGTTGTTGGTGGTAAACAGCTGTGTGAAAAACCCAGAGTTTGCTTTTTTTTTTTTTTTATTACTATTATTTCTATCACATAATAATGATTTTCAACATGGCTGTGTTGTTCCAATAGCCTCGCAGAGTCGCACTCAGTCTAGCCAGACTCTCATCAAAATGAACAAAGAATCTCATGGCAGCCATCTTATCACCACACCATACAGGAACATCTGATTATTGCACACTAGCACTGAACTTGCAAATGTTCATGCAGAATGTATGAGGAACACACTACACTCATATCAGTGGTTGCTCACTATGTGACAGATGACCATACAGTTCTTTGGAAGACTAAAGTATATTGTTCGGGAGGGTCGGGGACATTGAACTACGTGGCACACTGCTGAGACGCATACTGGGCTTGTATGACAACCTCAGGTGGTGGAGAGAGAGGTGCAGTGATGTTCAAGAAAACTAATATTAGGATATTTAATACCAACTGACAAAGACTGTTACAGTACCTTCATTAGAAGTAGAAAAAAGGAGCATTAGAGATGATAATTGCACCAAGGAGGAAAAAGAAAACGAGACCATTTCTGTGAGAGAATCTAGAAGCCATCGAGCAAATTCTAGCGCCTGCATGTAAAATATATTACATCCATATCCAACATTCGTAGCACTGTTTGTTAAAACACAAAAATAGTAAAGACTCACAGAAAGAATCCCAGCAAAGAAAGTTTAAATGCCAGGAGCTCATCTTTTCAGAGATGGGAGTTTAAAACTGTTGTATAAAGTAAAAATAAAAAAAAAGTAATAAATGCAGTATTTACAGACACACATTTCCCCCAATCCTCACACTACACTAGTGACTAGACAAGTAAAATGGTCGTAAGGCGAAATCTGTGGCAGAGGGATGTGAGGAGGAGAGGTGGGATTGAGAAGGGGCTGTGGTGAAGGACCTCATGTTTAATGGACTGTGGATCATCTCCCCTCCAACTCACGGGGACTGAGAGCCCGACCTGTAGCTCTTAAAGCTGCCCAGCAGACTCTGCACCCCCTTCTTGACCCGTCGAGCCACAGAGTCAGCTGGAGGAGTGGGCAGGCAGGAGGCGAGGCTGGGTGGACGGGCATCCAAACATTTCTGGTAGCGAAGCTGTAAGAGAAATAGACACGGCATGAATGATTTAGACCAGACACTAAATTAAACTTAACTAAGCAATTTACAAGAACTTCATGATACGATTATATCACAACACACTGTGATATGATTCATATTGCAATATAATGTGGTGTTCAAAACAGTTGACTGAAAACATAACAACATAGCAGAAATGTAAGTTACTGTGTGCAATTTGGGTATTCTTAATACATCAAATGTCATTATATAATAAGTTAATTTAATTTAACTGACAAAAATTTCCTTTCCAACTTATTTGGTATTGGAAAATTACCAAACACACTGATGTAGCTGCCAAAACATCAAAATGAAAAATGAAATTTAAGTGCACTATTGCACAATGAAACAGTGGACACGTGGGAACTGAGTGTGTAAGTGTTCTTTTGTGTCACTGAACTTTACTGCTGGGTTTTGGCAACGACTTCATGATACGATACACATCACGATACGTGGGTACGATACAATATATATTGCCGAATCGACTTTTTAGCACAGCCCTAATTCACATCTGTGCAAAAAATTCAGTTTTAAATTAACAGAGTAAAAACAAATACTGCATTTCTCAAGTGTCAATAATTATTATTATTATCTTTACATCTCTGTCTCATCTCGTCACTGGTACTTTTCCGTCGGGCTTTGGGTTGCTTCAAGTCAAACCTTGCCACACAGATCTGTCTTTATGTGTTCAGCTCTCTTTACTGTTGTAGCTTCTGACTGAATCTCTGTGACTTCAGGTTTAGTCTTTCACCTGTGTTAAGTTTGTACTTCAGAAGTCTTCATCATGTTTGTTTTCGGCTGTACATGAGTTGTGTTGAGTTACTGCTGATGAAAATCCAACACTTCCTTATTCATAATCCTGACAACACAAGCTTTTAAATAACAAAACAATGGAGGATTCTTATGGTGAAGAATTCACAGGAAAAAAAATTTGTTCATCACCTTATTAGCAGAATTTTGTTAGAGGCTATTAGTGGTTAGGTCTACTAGAACAGTGGGGACAAAGGACACAAGCAGAGACAGCCAAAGTGAGATGTTTGATGAAGAGCTGAAGACAACAGGCTCATCCTGTTCTGTGCGATACACTCGAGACGAGTGTCAGTAAGGCACGCCTTCTTGTAGAGCAAATGCAAAAACCTTTCCATATTTGGTGGACAATCCGAGTCAAATTGGGCCAGGCCAGAGACCATGTACAGAAAAGGTCTACACCTGTAGAGTTTGCATGTCATGCACTTGTTTACTACTCACCATGCAGGCGGCCTGTACAGCCTCACTCAGACTTGCAGCGTTGGGTTCACACCAAAACATGTGACAAGTGAAATCTCGGTGGCCCTCCGCCATGATGAAAGCAAAGGTGTGGACGTCTTTTCCAACACCCATGAAAGACAGGAAGCGCACCCTGCACTCTGACAGCACCTCCTCATTCTGCAGTTCAAAATACAAATGACAATGAAGAATTAACATTACTCTTATATTAACAGTTTGTGTGGTATTTTTGCATTTTCAAAATGTATTATGTTCTGTGTTATATCACCTTGCCTTGGATATTGTAACAAATTAAAGTTGAACAATTAAATAGTTTGGCTTTTATCACATATTAAAAATGCCAGGCTAATCTAAAACTTCATCTTGGACCAATATTAAGTTCCTTACAGAAAAATAAAAGAAGACACTACAGTTTACACATATCCACGCTAATGTTACCGTTTTAAATTCACGCATTCAAAGCACGTAGTGAAAGCAAAGCTGCAACTAGCAATTATTTTCACGATTGATCAATTCATCGTTTATTCCATGAAATGTCCAGAAAGTGTGAAACTTGCTCATCTCAATTTCCCTGAACCCAATGTAACGCCTTGAAATTACTTCTTCTGTCCAAATAAGAGCGCAAAACACAAAAACTTCTCATTTATTATCATAAATGACACAGAAAAGCAGCAAATCCTCACATTTAAGAGCCTAAACCAGCAGTTCTTTATACTTTTTATTTCTAAAAAATTACCAAAACAATTAGTCGATTATCAAAATAGTTGATATATTTTCTAAAAAATGATTATTTGATTCTTCGATTTAATAGTTGCAGCTCTTGGTGAAAGCAACACATGACAAATTCACACTAGAATATACTGCTGACATCCCTGTGATGAAACATCAGCCCAATATTTGAAATCAGCCTAACACCATCATGTGCAGTTTGTCAAGCGTTACCTGTTTGGACAGAATTGTGAGGGTGGCTGGTGCAACATTCACAGAGACGGGAGTCCATTCGCTTTTATCTTTTCCATTCACTGCTGCCTCCAGCGCTTCATTAATTACATCCATACCTGTGAATTAAAATACACACAGAGCACATTAAACATAAACTCTACCACAGAAAGTTATAACCGTGATCAGAAAAATTATAGTTAACATTTCATGGGCATAAACAGCTGAAGTGTTTGCATGACGCATTATATATTTGAAGGTTTGTTCTTACCAACTGGCTTAGCCACAGCCTCATGGCCAAGGTAATAAACATGGAAGTGCTGGAAGAGTTCATTTTTTGGAGCAGGAAACTCTGTGAGGAAAGGATGAACCACTTCAGGATCTGTTTCCACGGTCTGGACTATTAAGATATTTGAAACGTGTCCGGCTCTAAAGGTGCTTTGATTTACCTTCAACAGGGACGAGCCCGGAGTTACTCAGGTCAGAGTTGAGCCTTCTCACTCCTGGCTTGGCCGCCTTTCTCTCCATCATAATCTAAAGTCAAATTGAGAAAAGTGGTTAAAAATGTCAAGTAAAAAAATTCATGACTGACTAAAAACCAAGAAGTTGCACAGAAATAATAGCGTCGCAAAATGAAATCCAACAGTAGCTGACCTTTGAACACATCTCATGTAAACTGGTGGCGATGTTCTTGGCAGGTGAGTCACATCTGAAAACATGACACTTCAGAACTTGGGTCAGGTTGTCTCGAGCCACATAAGCAAAATCCCTGCAGAAAAAAATCAGATGAGAAAGGTCACATTCATGTACTGAAACACTGATTTGCGTAAGTGTGTGAACCAGTTTGACCAAACACATGCCACAGTGCACATATAGGACACACACTCTATCACAAGTGACAACAGCACAAAACAACATATAAGAAAATGATCATTAACGTATACCTTTCCCTGTTTGTGATGGAAAATGCAGCATGAAAGAAAAACAAGACTGTTAGAAAAACAGTGAGACAGGAAGCAAGCAGAAACAGTTTATATTGCCATTAGATATTTGTCTGCAATGCTCTTAACTATCCAGCAGAGGGCAGCAGCGTGCAATTTTAAAGCGCACTCACAAGAGAACAATGTGCTTGTTATTACAGGTTTCTCAGGGAATACCAAGCATATGAGTCATGAACAAGTCCTGACTACAGGAGGCTGTAGATTAATTTAAAGGGGAATCAACCACTAAATGCAGATGTGACAAGTCGATGGCACAACACTTAAAAGACTGCATTAAAAACCTGGACTGAAATTTAACTTAAATTTCATGTAAGAGGTTAAAATTACTCTCATTTAAACTAACATAAGAAAAAAGGGATAACAGAAAACATTTTTTACAACGATAAATTAAACACAACTGACTAATAATCAAAGCCTTTTCAAATATTTATTTTGTTTCAGGCAAAGTTTAAAAGGAAGATCAATAATTTATTGTTCTGCCATTTTCAGTTGGGCCCTATTCTGGGAAAACTGACCTGCCGTTGTCTCTGCCAACACCCCAAACACGGATGCTGCCAATCGGCTGAGCGTGAAGCAGAGTCTGGCCCAGGGGATCGATCAAGTTCATAGTGTCATTCTTCAGGACCATCAACATGTCCTTACCCTGTCAAAACACACACACACACACACACACACACACACACACACACACACACACACAGTCTTAGTATAAGAGCCTTACTTAAAAACATCTCACCCATCACAATAATAAGTAGACTGCTGTTATGTTAAGTTCTGATATCTGAGCACAACTTGGTGCCAGTTTGCAGACGTTCGAGCTGCAATTCCAACATGAATTGAACCATGAAAACTTTTCTGAAAGGCACGATTTAGGGGAATCTATTGGTACAAAATGGCTGAAATTGAATAAAATATTCATTTGCAAAAGTCTGCAAGCGTAAAATCACCTGAAATTAAGAATCGTTTTTGTTTTTTTCATTTCCTACTATTAAACTTTTTATAACAACAAAGAGAGCAGGTCTTCTTCCCTGGAGTCGATCATGTTTCTACGGTAATCCAGGAAGGACAAACCAAACACTGGATCTAAAGAGGGCTTTTCAATTT
>JAPZDX010000023.1:20679659-20691971 GCA_029783625.1 Naso annulatus | reverse complement strand
TTGCTTTGTTAAAAAGCGCAAGAGTGGGTCTGAATGTAAGAATTACAGTAATAATAATTAATGAAATATGAGTAAAAATCATCTGCAAAGTAGGAAAAAAAAAGTTTCCTCCATATAACTGACTTTTGCTACACAATGGGAGTAACTTGACATTTTCATATATGCTTGGATGTATTTATTTTTGCAATAAAAGAGAGAAAAAGTAGAGAAACACTTTACTGTTCTCTGTCCCTCAATTAATATATAGAGACAATAGAGGGCGCTCTAGTGCTTTAAAGCGCCATCGACTAATCTGAGCATGTAGTCTACTGACATCCAGTAACTACAGGCCACGCCCACTGCATGACACACCCAGTGGTTAGGGTTGAGAAAAGGGGGGTGAGTCGAGCTGTCTGAATGAGTGCATATGAACCCTCTAAGTATTTAAGTCAGTACTTTGCAGGTTTTGTCTGTTATTTAATAGAGCTCTGAATGAAAGACTTCTGCTTTTAAGAAGTATTTACACATTGTTGTAATTGTACTGTTGAAAATAAAGCATGGGACAATTCAGCTTCTGTTTGTAGCTTTAAGAAGGGACTGTAAAACAAAATAAAAAATCATCAAACCTTCCCTGATGAGTATAAAAAATACATAAACACCTTTGTGATTTTTCATACCCTTTAATTCATGGTATGAGTCAACCATCCAAAATAAGGGACTCCTGAAAAGCAGTTGTCCCATTAGTACAAGATGCATTATTGCAGACGAATGAATTTACCGTATGCTTGTGACAAACATTTTTCTATTTGGTCAAGCTTTACAAAAACACAAACACATCATTCTGTAGTCAGCCTAAATCTGCACCTCCTTATTCACACTGCACATTAACATCACCTGTGCTTTGTTCTTGTATTTCTAAAGGCATTGTGGTAAAGGCACTAAGAACGCACTCACGCTAAGCAATTTGTACCGTGCCCAAGCATGTTTGACCCCCAGAGTTCAGTTTGTTTGGGAGCGCACTCACACTTCGCGCAGGTAAAATCCATCCATTTCTATTTTAACTTTCTTGGCACTGGCTGACAGACAAATGAAATGTACTGATCATTAGGTTTAAAATGACACTGTCAGCACTTATGACTTATGGCATGATTATAGGAAGCATTTAGTCCACTAATCTTTGTTTAATTATTTTATTATTTAAAATATATCAAAAAGAAATGCACATTTAGGGACGTTATTAATAAAATGTCCATTTTTCAGGAAAAAGAAGAAAGACGACACATCCCTACCTGAAGTCAGATCTATAAGGGATCTAGCCTACTCTGTTATTTTGTCAGTGAGAAAATAAGGTGAACACAGTGGGGTATTTTACAGTCACTCCACATCAAGTCTGACGGTGATGGAGTATCAGTACTGACTGTGCTCACTCTGAGGGTTTTCTTGCGGTGTCCCCTTTCTGAAGAGCTCAAGTGTCAGACGGCAGGAAGACCCAGCTTCAGCCTTACGGGCTACCAACATATTGAAATATTGTGGTATATTTCATATGAGGACCATAAGAAGACCATAAATTATCCTGCATTCTTTGTTTGTGACCAAACCAACTGACAGCATTTGTCATTTCTATGGCTACTGGTTAAGCCACTTCTCAGTATCTCTTCAGCCACAAATGACATCATAGAAACACAGAGAGAGGACCAACATGTTATGAAAATGTGAAGGAGAATTGCTGTTAAAATGTCAATTTACAGTTCAGAGTCAAAAAGTCCCAGCTGGCAGGTTGTTACATAAAAACACTGCTCCTCTTGCAAATGCAAAGATATGGCAGCATGTAGCTAAGATTTTTTAATTCTGTTTTTGACTAAAGACAAAGTTGGATGCTTTTGGGATATAAACTTATCCACATTTTTGCCAAAATTTAGATTAGAGGATCGACACCACAATGCTTCTGTTCAGTCAAGCTACATCCAGTGGTCAGACAGCTAGCGAGAAAGACTGAAAACAAGGAGACACAACTAGCCTTGTTCTGTGCAAAGGTAAATCCTTTACCCACCAGAACCACAAAGTTAACTATTTGTATGTATGTACATATAGAGTATATCATCTGTTTAAGCTGTACAAAACTGAGGGCAGTTTATTTTTTAATCTTCGGGGCAAAGCAAAGCTAGCTGTTTCCCCATTTTTAGCTTTTAAGCTAGGCTATAGCTTACTCTCTGCTGGCTGTAGCTTCGTATTGGCATGAATCAAAATAGTGAGTAAAATGCAAAACCATTCTGAAAGCTAAAATATAATGCTCTTTGTTGCAGACAGTAAACTGGGAAGATCAATGCCTCTCTTGTCTGTAGACCTCTCTAAAACTAAAAATACAAGGCTACAGTCACTACTCATCAGCTTATCTTAGGTTTTATAGACTGTTTTTACTGTTGCACAGAAGTTTACCACCTGCTAGCTTTAGCTTTATGTTAACCGCACAGACATGAGCAGTAAACATTTTTTCATCGTTCTTGCCAATATATCCACTAGGTATGTTTCCAAAAATGTGGACCTATTCGTTTAAATATTAAATGTCATTGATATTAAAAAGTAAAGAGGTTAAAGTGGTCATCTCAGAAGTGTAAGGAATAATATCCAGTTGTAAACCTAAAATTTTGGCTTCAAGTAAAGCAGCGTGGCAGCATTGTAGCCCCTTTTTCCACTTGAAAACCCAAATGTCCAACTTTCCACCATCTCTGGAACTCAGCTCCTGAATAAGTCCACAGCTTGTCCTACCAAAAGTTGCTTTGAAGTGTTTGTCTTTGGCAGTGAGACACAACAACCTGACATCACGAGGAATGGTCTGGAGAAAAACAAAAAGTGTAAACACCCACCCTGAAGTGATAAAAACCATGTAATATAGTCCTGTAAACCTTCCTCAGTCAATCATTGAGAAACTTTCTGGAGTTGTTGTTATGAAACCAGTTCTGTCCCACGGAGCTCTTACTCCTGGAGAAAATATCAGCACGGAGCAGGCGATAGAAATAAATCACCATCATTATATTCACTATCATCATGGAGCAGAGAAAGTATCCACCGTGGTCCAACCAGGAGTAATTGTGGACGATGTACCAAGTGAGGTAGAACTGAGCACCTAGACGAAATATGACGTAGGTGAAGAGGTTGGCGTATTTATTAATGTGGTACATGGTGGAGGACTGAGCGCCTGCCATCTTCAGCAAAAGCCGAAAGTGCAGGGTGACACTGTTGACCTCTACAAAGAGAGCTATGACTGCACCGGCCACATACAGGTGAGTGTAGAGGGTGTACAGGAAACACCAGATCACCTGCAGAGGAAACACACACAGATAGTTGGAGATGTTGTTATGTTGTTGTACAAGGTACTCCCAAGTATTCTCACTGTTTTTGTTAAGGTACTCTTAAGTTGGCCTATTCTTCCTGTTTTTGTTTACTTATTCCTTATTTTCTTGGTTCGTTTTGCGTTTTCTTTGATCAACACTTTGAAATTATTCTTATTCATAGAGACCATTTTCAACTCATTTGATGGAGTATGGCATTGGGATGGCTCGTTGTTTCACCACAGTTGCTAATGCTAGTGCAAGTCACTCGCACTAGTAGCAAGTCAACAGTGGCCACCAGCAAACTCCAATTAATCACTTCACACTACACCCACAGCACGTCTAATATGACAAAAGTCTGTCGAGGGGATTTCAAATGTCAGAAAAATAATTGTAAAAGTCAAACTATGGCTGGATTTCTTTGAATTTGTGCCTTTGGTTAGCACTACCAAGTTGCCAAACTATTTACTTCCTGTTGCTACTAAGTCACCAATTCAGCCGTAGTTTGACATCTAAAATTTTTCTTCAAACAGACAAATTTGCCTCAATAGACTGTTGTCATATTAGACTTGCTTTGGGTGCACAGTGAAGAGCTACATTGAAGTTTGATAGTGGCTGTTGGCTTGCTACCAGTGCCATTGATTTGCACTAGGAGCCATCCAAACTCCAGGACTGCAGAAGTTGAAGATGAGGCCCCATGTCAAAATTTCCAGAATATCCATTTAAAGGTCCGATAGACAACTTACAACCATTTCCACAGAGAATCTTAAGACACAGGGATACTTTGTGGTACCAAGACATCACACTAGGCTCACAAGCCTTTGGCCATCTTGGACATAGGTAAACAGATAGCTAATCAATTTGGACCTCACAAATTTTACAATTAACTCCCAATCATAGTTCTACTTTTGAGGGAAAGCAATAGGACACTTTTTATTCCAAACCTTTCTAGAAACTCTGGATGTATTATTTTTCTTTGAATTATTCATCTACTTATAAATGTCACTAATATATCCTTTAAATGTGATAATTAAACTTTTGCAACTATTTGCATGTTTACATCTAGTCATAACTCTATTAAACATCATCATCTTAACCCTAAGAGAAGGAGTCATCTATATCTATATACATGGAAACAAACCCTAAATGTCCAGCTCAGGATCCACCTAACCGAAAATGAAAATGAAATTAAAAGAAAAAAAAAAGCTGCCCGTTAGCAGGTTTGGTTAGACCTGTTCTGCTGCAGATATATCCTTAGTAAGCTTTGAAGAACTGTTACAAGCCTGGCTTGTGTTAAATCATCAACAGTCTAACACCATATTTGAAGATTAGTGCACTGGTATTGACAAAACACGCTGAGAAGAATTTAAATGTTTAATTCTCCAAGATAAACAGGCAGTAGTCAAACAAACCTGCAGGACAAAGTTGACTTATCTAAAAATTTATCCAGGCCATGTAAACAAAATGTTTTTGCATTGTGGCCTTCATCAGAGCAAGTGGAACTCATGCCGTTTAAAAGGGTTACATGGCAATTTACCTAAGGTCCCAATCACATACTCATCTTTCCTTGATAATTTGACAACAGCTTTAAACAGATTACTGTAAATTGTAAATAAATAAAAAGCCTTGATATGTAACCCAGGTAATTCATGACTTGACCACATCTGCAACATCTTATGTTTTCTGTTAGCTTGTCTCCCTCTTACTCTTTAGACCCCACTCTCTCTTCCTGACATGCAGATTAAACAGGTCACTTGTGAAAGTCCCCTCGATATTTAAGTTCTTTTGTTGACTGACTGAGCTGAACAAAGTGATTCTGATGCTTATCTGAACCAGTCAACCTTAACAAATTTAGGAAAGGTCAACACGGCCAAGTGCACTTTGTCTTACCAGTGCATGATGAATTAAGAACTCCCATGATCCTCTTGCATGTCCTGTCAGAATAATATCACCAGCATCTTGCACAAAGTATCCTAAGAGGGAAGAGAGAAGGTCATTTTCTCTGTCACTCGTATGAGTCATACAGGATGAATCAGCAAAAAAATAGTTTGAATGGTTTAAGTTAGTATCAAGTTATTGCTACTAAAATGCGTAAAGCTTCCAGTGGTGAAGTGATGGGACGGGCTTGAGGTTCAATAAATCTTTATCGCCTAATTGGGGCAATTTCCTGTACAGACAGCAGTGACCAGACAATAGTATCACACAGTACAATATTAAATATAATACATAGTGTGACACGATAAAGATCATTCATAGTCATTCAGGGTTTAAAACATTCTCTTTGGTTTAAACTTTAAACTTTGCCTGAAAATGTCTGTGGTGCATTCCAGCATGTCTGACCTGACAGACAGGTCCCCTCCACGTCAAAGTTTGTTTATTTCACAATGGCTCGCTTCTCTTTCAAAACGTATGTATTTTGACATTTAAGTTTAATTTGTAAGAACATGTACTTTACTCTCTTGAAGCTGTGCAAAGTTAAACATCCAAGTCCAAACTGATTTTTTTTCTTCCCAAAAGATACAATTTGGAGTTTTATTAAACCATAAGAAAATCGAGTTTCTTATTAACAATATCATTATTATTACAAAATATTATATACACAAGAGTCCTTGTGCTTAATCCTCTTCACTGTGGACTGTACTTAAGAGAGAACTACACTACAATGAACAAATGCATGAGAAGAATCAATAATACTCAAGCTGAGAAAACTGAGTGTAATAATGTCTGATTTAATGTAGCCCCTTGTCAAACGTTTTAGTTTATTTCATTATTATTTGCTTCATTTTATTTTATTGATTCCAACTTATTTAAACTTGAATTTTAAAGATTGTATGCACTAGCATTAGCATCCATGACGAAACAAGGAGCCACCCAAACTCCATACTGCATCAAATGAGCTGAAAATGGTCTCTGTCAGTAAGAAAAGGATTGGAGAAGTTAAAGATGAGCCTCTATGTAAAAAATTCCAGAAAGTACGTTTAAAGGTCCTATGGACAACTTACAACCATTCCCACAGAGAATCTTAAGACACAGAGATACTTTGTGGTACCAAGTCATTTCAAAAGGCTCATAAGCCTTTGGCCATCATGGACATAAGTAAACAGATAGCTCATCAATTTGGACCCGACAAATTTTACAATTAACTCCCAATCATAGTTTAGCTTTTGGGGAAAAGCAATGGTCCACTTTAATTCCGTACCTTTCTAAAAACTCTGGATTTTATTTTATGTTATATATTACAAACAAATGTTGTAATTTCAATGTTGAACTGCTCAGCATGTATGATTCTATGTATGTATGATCGTTACTTGAATTGCACAAATCCAGTTTGTACTTGTTTTTTGTATCTGAAATTAAGTTTAAAAAAAAAGTTTAATTTGCCAAACACAACAACATGGCAGCACATTTGCTTGCTTCCTTTTTTTACTCTCTTGCCTCTGTGTGTCATGGAAGTGATGACCTTTGAGCCCATGTAGACTGAACATCGTTGGCTGCATAGAAGTTATTTCTCTACTTGTGAAAAGCTTTTGAGTTCGGTGGGATTTTCTGCCTGTATCATTTGCAAAAACATCTTTCCGGTCAAGTCATGCATAACTTTATGTCAGTTCAAACTGGAGCTTAAACAGGAAAGCAAAGATGTGGTGTTACACAGTTATCATCCAACCAGGTGAAGTGAATGCAAATGTGAAACTGGGGATAAGGTTAGGTGGCTCTGGCACTGTCAACTCCACTCACAGGAAGAAGGCCTTTGGTCTAAACCTGCCATTATTCTTCTCTCCTTGTGCTATCAGGGAGTTAACTTTTTCAAAGAACAACTTTGGAGTAACCAACATGAAAACTGAAGTTTTCCCAACTCTAATCAGGTTGTTCACAGCATAAATGTAACCAAGGTAGCACCTCTAATCTTTTCTTTTTCAGGGATTTATCCATTTTAATGCCACTTTTTGCCTCTCCACATGCAAACATTCCACCAAAACTGGTTCTTTCATCAATATTTTGCAAAGGCGCCATGGCTGCATCCAGGCCAGGGTGCCACCCAAGACAATAATGAATGTTGATCTTTGGTTTTGCCAAACCAGCTTTACCAGCAGTTTAGCACACAGTGCTAAAAGAAAGTGTTTTGTCAACCACATTAATGACTAAATAAACCAGACCAATGTGTGGTTTCCAACCCGAGTGACTGTGTAGTTTTAATATTTCACCTTGCTCCAACATTAGAATGGTTGCAATTGCAAGTAAATAGTCAGAAAAATTCAGCTTTAGCGGTCAACACAGGGACGAAATACTCTCATAGATATGAGGATTTTCAACATGTTTCCTGTTTAGTCCAAATCAAAACAGCAGCTTTGAATTCATTGGAGCATTTCCATGTGTGTCTAATTAGTGAAGTGAGTGTGCTGCTTGTTATCTGTTATCAGTTTAGTATCATCACCACTGGAGCTAAGCAGCTCATTTGAGGGAAAAATGTGTCACAACATATCATTAAAAACAAAACATCCTTGTTTTGTACAGACCTCAAGATCATTTCTTGAGGAAACGTGACGCCACAGTCTGTCACAGTCGAATATATCTGACTTAACGATGCATAAGACTCATTAATCGGAGGGTCATTAAGAGACATTAAAGTGATTTTATGTTCTGGTCTGACTCATCTGATAGCAGGGTTAAACATTCTCCATTACTTCTAGAAGATGCCAAAGATGCCCAGACAAACAATTAACAACATAACCCCACATATTCAACTGAACAGGCCTCATTCAGCTGGAGGTATTCAAGTGACTGAGAGTCCCTTTGTGCTTCTGTATAAGTGGTGCGCTGTGGCTGCACAACCAGCCCCTATGGTAAAGAACATGACCTCCACTATCTGACAGCGTTGGTCTCAGTGGAGCTAATGGCTGTTTGCAGTTGACAGGCGCAGATCTCCACAGATTTCTGTCCTCATGGTAACACAAACATGCAAGTAATGCCAACCAACCACATGCAGCCCAGCTCAACCAGATCACCAAGTCTTTGGTGAATTTGCTTTTGGTGTCTATGGTGATTTGGCAGAAACGCCCCATTCATCTGTTCTGAGAATCAGGTGAGAGGGGCGGTCCTTCTATTAGTCTTTGAAAAGCAGCAACTGGAAAGGTGAAAATTTTCTCGCCCCCGGGGCAGAAGGGATTGGCTCAGTTAAAGGTGGAAGAGAATTTGCTGTCAATCAACCTCTCTTTACATTTCTTTCATGTTAATTAAAGTAAATCAGCAACAAATCGTCCATTAATTGACTGACATAAAATAAGTCTGCAATTGTGTTGCTAATCAAATAATCATTTTGGTCCATTTATTTGCAAAAATACCAAATATGTGCTGGTTTTAGCTTCTCAAATTTGAAGAAATTATGACTTTTTTTGTTATGCAACACTACACCGGTGCTGTGGGGATTTATAACAGGCACTTTTTGTTTTCTTTGATATTCCAGATAAAACAATCAAGAAAACAATCAGCTGATTAATCGATAAGAAGCAAATTTCTTGTGTTTACGCCCCACATTCATACACACATGCAGCATGGAGATTTGTCTTTAGACTGCAGGCATTTTTTCTTGGTCTACAAGAAAAAAGGATGTGCACCTTCATTTGGATCCTGAAACCTAAATCTGACTTGTTTTACAAGTTTTTATTGAACAGTAACTCGTTTTTTTACGATGTGTTCACTGACCTGTTGAGACACAGACGAGCAGGTAGGACAGAGGGGTGTGGTAAGAGTGGATGTTGTTCAGCGTCTCCGGCCAGACCACCACACTGGAGAGGGACACATGTTATGGATAGAAGGGTCTGTATTCGTCTCACTCAGACATACATGGGCTCACTCATTGAGGGAGAAGCCTGACTAAGCAGAGACATTAATATCAGCTGTTTTTTTAACCTTTTAGCCAAAGAGATTATAGAAATAATTTACTGTAATAATATTTACTAGCTAGTTTCTATCAGTGTCTGTATGTCTAAAAATATCATTTTTCTAATTATACAGGTGATTTTCTCAAAGGGTGGACTCTGATTTTGCGTTATTCTTTATCACTTCCTACCTACTTGGCAAAAGGGTCACACCTCAAATAGCACAGATTTCTCTCGGTGTCCCCTCCCTGGATAAACACACCCTGACAGAAATATGGTTAATGACCCTCCTGTAGTTATTCTGTGACATGTGAGGCACTGTACGTTTCACATGTTTCCTTGGCACCTTATGCTGACTGCACAAAAACTACTTTAAGATTTGAAAACTTGCCTCTTTCACCTCTTAATCATCACTGATTCATAATATCACAGACAGCCTAAAAATCTCACCAAGGTCTGAATTCCCACTGTTAAAACATGAGTCACATGCAACGCTCCCACCCCCCAAAAGTTTCTCCTGATGCATTCATACGAATCGTTTGCCAGCAGGTTTTTCTAGTTGATATCTCTTGGCTGTGGCTTGAGTCACTCTGACAGCTTAAGATTTGTTTCTTTACAAATGTCAAAGTCTGAAACAAGTTAACCAGTACAAGTTCATTGCAACAGCCTTGTGTGGTTCATACTGCGCAGTGGTATTTCCCTCCCCACTTAAAAATGCCATTGTCTCCCCCGTCCCTGCCCAGTCTGAACTTGCTCCTCTTCTCCTGGCTGCCACAGGCTGTCACTGCTGCACACTCACATTAACGCACACACACACACATCCCCACACTCATCATGTGGACTGTGAATAGACAATGGTGTCACAGTGTGGACACACAGATGTTTAGATGGAGGCTTACCAGGTCAGGGCCCAGGCCCCGGTCAGCAAGGAGTGCACCATCGACACAGAGAGGTTCCTCCACTTCCAGGAGTGCAGGTCGTTCTGCTTCACCACTTTGGGCACGGGCAGCCTTTGCAGCAACCAGTGCACCACCCTGAAAAGCAGGGAGAACACCAGCACTGATGGGCCAGGGTGACTCTTCAGCACCGGATGCAGGGCGTCCATCCTCCCGACCCCGACTGTCCCTCCGTCTCTGGCTGCTTCTCAACCTCCTTTTCTCTCTCTCCTCCTGTTGACCCGCTCACGCTCCTGTCAACGTCTCCTCAGCCCCGTGATGGACAGATATGCGCGGTATGTGATGAGTGTGTTCTCCAGGACTGGCGGTGTGCAGAGCGCTGATCCTCTGTTTTTAATTTCCAAGTGCTTCAGAGCTGACGTCCAGCTGATACCGGAGCCTCTTCCCTCTCACGTTTTCAGCGTCCCGAGTCTAACGAAGTGGGTTTAAAGGGGATTCCCGTCATGTCTCATTCCACTGCGACGGTGTTTGTCTTTACGCAGCGACGCGCCACCGCTCTCAGCCCGCCTGTCTGTGCAGACTGAAGGGGGAGTGGTGGAGAGGAGCTGGGTGGTGGTGCTGCCGCTCGCTTTATCCATAGAAACAAGGAGGGGCAGAGGCGTTACGCAAGAAACAAAATCCCACATTAGGGCTGCTGAGACCTGATTTTTGGGTAAGCGTGTCGTAAAAGACGTTTACTGATGAAATATGGATGCGTTGTAACGTTTATGGCTATCAGCGCATGTGAAGCATTGTGCGTAAAGGAACCTCAGCACAGCATGCATTTACTTTTTAAAACAACAACAACAACAATACTAGCTTTAATAATTACTTCCAACACAGGCTGTGTTTTCTCACAACGCTGCAGGCATAGAAACTAAATTTACATGCTATGCTAAAATACTTTTGTTTACTTTACTCGACTTTCATTTTTTTCAGGTGTTTGCAACTCCTTTGAAAGGAAACAAGTTTCATTATTTTGTACACATGAATGCAACAATTACTAGGTTATGAATCAATTTGCAGGCAACAAATGGTCTTTTTATCCTCAGAGTAACTATCAACTGTACAGTATTTCTCCACTGTGTAGATCATTTAGTACACTGAAGTCAAGAGCGATCAGTTGGTTTAGGTTTGTTGCAGCGGTGGCTGACAGAAATAACTGCCCTGTGGGGGCCCATGTGGGGCTCGGGGCTATAAAGTATTTATCGTTAAGGCTCTTGTTTGGTTTTGCGTCTTTCTTCTCAGCAGCTTTCACTGTTGAACTTGGGGATGTTGTACCCCAAAGGGGTCCTCTTTCATTCCCCATGTGCAGGCAACCCAGCCACATTTTACAAACATAGATTTCCGTGTTCATGCTTGTTATAGGCCTACACGTCTGTGATGTCAACAGTATTGTGCATGCTTTACTGTAATTCTCTTACTATTCAAACCATACATTTTCATCTTTTTTGCCTTATTGTAATCACCTTGCTTATTTGACCCCATGCACAACCCAGCAAACCAAACAAGATCTATTGATATAGTTGATAATGTAACTGCACACATCTTTATTATGCTTGGAGAAAAACAATATACATCTACTGTGTGAAACAAGCAGCAGAACAGAAACGCTCTCCTTCCTCGGTCATAACTCCTTGTATAAACACAGCGAGGCTCTCAGTCCCCAAAGTTGGCCCCTCTGCAGCCCGGTGGGGAAAAGGAAGTGAGCAACTTAGTCCCTTCATTGCCACCTGCACCACGGCTGTGTCTGTGTGTGTGTGTGTGTGTGAGTGTGTATGAAATTTGACCCCACATAGGACGAGTGTACAGGAGGTTTTGCTTTTCACTGGTACTTTTTTTAAATGTTGATTCCTTATTCACTTTCCTGTTTCTTTTTAAAAAAATGTATGTTCACCCTCTTGCTTTGAGTTTAATATCTTTTGCTTATATGTTGCTTTCTCACATCTGTTGCATAGGCCTATTTATCATGTTTTATGCACTCTGACAAAATACATTAGACTTTAAAAAAAGTTACTGTAGACAGTGAAATGTTGAGTTAAATGTCTTCTTCGATAATGCTTAAAACATCAGTTACTTTGTACTCACAACCTTTCTGATGCCTCAGATATTTTATTGATTTTAGATTTAATGCAACAGTAGGTTTGGAATTTTTTAAGCACAAATTGTGGAAAGTTATATTACTTGTAATGT
>JAPZDX010000023.1:20652196-20679452 GCA_029783625.1 Naso annulatus | reverse complement strand
TATCAAACCACTTGAGGGTGTCTCTCCCCAGAAAATGTCCAGGAATTACCCTCCTCTGTTGAGGATGTAATTGTTGAAATGTACTAGAAAATTCTCTGAGATGAATTCCATGCAATTCATTTCATGTCAAGTTACATAGCTCACCAGTAATTATAGCAAGTAAATACACAAATTCATGTGTCCAAGAGAAAGAAACCAGAGGGGACTGAAGACTGTTGAAGTAGACTCTGAAACTTTGGGTATGAAACATGAACCATATAACCGATCTACTTAATTCTATTGAGTGCAGGCCTCTCTGAAACAAAAAACACTTAACAGGTGCAGAGAGAAATCCAGCCTAATACCATTTCTTATACTAGTTGACTCACTTTTTTTTCTCATGTGAGAGGCTGAGAGGATTTTCATTGTTTTATCACAGAAACCTTCACTCACAGCTTCAGGGTTCCAAAGAAACAGCTCAGGATTTCTGACAGTAGATGCAAAAGGTTTCATGTGGTGGTAGCTGCTGCTGCTGCTGCTGCTGTTGTTGTTGTTGTTGCACCCTGACCAGAGAGTCTTCCAATATCATGCATTTGTGTTTGAGATAAGGCTCAGCGCTGAACCATATTGATCTTTGGGTGATTTTTCTTTCCCCTGAGGGCCTGTTGAGAAACGGCTACTGTGGAGACTCTGCAAGCAGCCAGGAGAGAAAAAATCTAGAGGCTAATTGATTTTCAGCGAGTGCACCAGTAGTCGAATAGGTTTGTTTTGGTCAGAGGAAAATACTGTTTCATCATCAGGTGGTATAATAAAACTTGATTTATAGCAGGTTTTAGACAGAGTGGGTTTATGGTGACGAGGGAAATTTATTTTTCAAAAAACACTTGACTGAAGTAGATCAGAAATCAACAGAGAGGTGCAAGTGTTTCTGATTACATTAACAGTCTTATTATTTACACCTCTGCTTTTCCCACTATGACATAACTGACTATGAGAGAGAGAGGTGAAAGCATAAACAAACAACACCCACAACTTCCTGTTATGTGAAATCTCCAAAGATTAATGGCTCCTTGTGCATAGGTTCATACCTGGGGTTTTAGCATCAGTTTCACTATCCCACACAGTGCATTCCTGGTCACTGACTGCCACGTCTTGAGACAGATCTCCTGCTGACAGATGACGCCAAAAATGTCACTAAGCTGGTTGAAGCAGTAGAGTAAATACTGCAAGGCTCCTTTAGGTGCTCTTTTGTTGAAATATTATATCCCTGAGAAAGCGCAAACTATTGTTTGTGAAACCACCTACTCACCTGTCTTCCCCCCACCTAACTTCATTTTAAAAAACTCAAAATTGTAGAGAAAAGGTTCAATTATATGAAGATCACTGTTTGTGGTGATAAATCATCATTTCAGACTGATGATAATTGTGGAGGTATGTACTTCGGCACAACACAGAGCAGGCTTTGTGACAGAACAAAGCATTTATTATCCCCATCGTGCCAAAGAGGGGAAGTAGTGCTCATGCAGCCTCCTTCCTGCTCGTCTCAGACGAGAGGACGGCGCTTTATAATCACCAGGCGTCCGACTGCAAGACTGCAGTATCTGAGGTCCATGCTCGAGATGCTACACTAATCAGATCTGTCTCACCATTTCTCTCACTGCCTCCATACAGACACCTCATTTGTTCCTAAGCACAGTTCTTAGACAACACTATATTCGTTTTTTCAATGAATATTTTTAAAATGTAACTACCAAAGCCATACTTTTGTTTATTTTCTATTATGATGAATCAAAGAGGAGAAGTATTGGTATTGGCTGGATGTGATCTAATGACTACAAACTGACAAGGACAGATTAATGACGGTGGAAAAAGTGGAAACAACAAAATAAAACCAGATTACTCACTATTTTACCTCACAAATGTCTCTGCTGTATTTAGTGTTCACTACAGTGGCACAACTGAATGCTTACATTTTACGTTGAGGAATGTTTAGATCTCATTCAGATTTACTGACATTAGTAATAGGCTATGCCAAGTAAACTAAACAATTTCAACTTAAAACCGTAATATAAATGTGATGTACATAAGCTATCAGATGAATAATCAATATGAATAATCAAATGAGAGAACAGAGAGAGGACTAATATGCCTTTTTCAAGGCAGACATGTTGACTTGCCTCTAATAGAGCCAGTGGAAATAATTTAATTAATAATGATTTCCATTTAGCTGCTTCAGTTTCAGGGTAGAGATATCTTGCATACTGACTCACTGACACACTGTCATTACTGAGAAGCTTGAAAAGAACCAATTCAACAGTTGTCTTATGAAAAGGCTACAGTATAAAAATATAACACATTTTTCCTCGTTTTTTGCTCTTCATACCATCCATTCCCTTTGCTAAAGCACACATTGAAAATAAGCAGAAAGGCAGAAAAACAAAGTATGGTTTGCTCCCTCGCTCTTTCCTTCTGTAAATCTGTTCCTCTGTGACTGGAGATGAACGTTGTGTACCTTTGTTTCCAGGTTGGCGCGTGGTACGACTGTTTTTGTCATTCGCGGTTTTTTGTCCCTCGTTGCATCCTGTAGTGCTGGGGACGGGTTGCCTGGAGACGGCGGAAACGTTCGGGAGCAGCGATGGAGAAGTATGAGAAAATCAAAGTTGTCGGAAGAGGAGCTTTCGGGTAAACTCTGCGTTTACTGACGCTTTGTTACACATTTTGTAGCATAGTTTTTTTTAAAGCTAGCGTATTTGTTAAAATGACGCGTTGTTAAAGCGTAAACTTAAAAAGCAAAAAGTCCGTTAGGCCTCAGTTTTTCCCCCAAAATATAACGGGATGCGTCAGATGTGCACCGCCCTCGTAAGTCGGGAAAAGTATTGAGCAGGGTTAACGCTGATGTCAGATGTTATTTAGGAGGAATATTAAATCCTAGTGTGTTATAAATCTTCAAACAAAAGCCGTTCTTTGTTTCTGTTCATCACACACAGTTTGTGTGGCTTTCTTTTTAAACGTTTTAGACATTTCAGCGAGGCTAGTAACGCAGTAACGTTAGTTAAGCTAGCCACTAAATTCACATCGCTCTGTAGTAACGTCGGTTTCACTTTTCAGGTTGACAAAGTTGTTAGTTAAGCAATAAGTTGCTGGAAAATGAGACATGAAAAACAAAAAAACACCATTTTTCAATTCATTTATTTGTAATTTAATTGAAACTAAACGTCAGATATCGTTTAGGCCTTGTAACGTCACTGCACAACTGAACAGCCCCGTATGTATGTATGCGTAAATTCTCGAGGGTATTTTTTACTTTTTACGTAACATTTTTTGAAGGTAACCAGTCACTTATTTCTTAGAATTAACACTTTACACTTATTCCTCATAACGTGCTCATTACATAGATATATCTTATGAGTTTTAAGATGCCTATGTGACAGTTTTCTGTGTTTTATGAAAACTTACTGCAACACAAAGAAAATATTGTAAACCTTTAGATTTGTATATTGTATCGTCAGCTGTCACTATTGTCCACACATTATATGCATTAAAAGCAATCCGTTTGTAAGTCCTTTCATACTGTTTTGCCATTTTTCTTAAGTGGACCATAAAAGCAGCGTGAAATATGTTAAATAAACAACATTACAGAACAGTACAGTAATGATTAAAAATAATGCAACAATATTAAACTTCTGTCAAAGAAAACATTCTAGTGTGAACCAAAGGGTATTTTTTCCTTATTGTCTTTTAATGCAAGTACAAATAATGCGTAGGCTTAAGTAAAGGACACAAGTATTTGTACCCCAATGATTCACTTATCAGCTTTTTTTAACATATTTATTATATTATACATGTCTATTTTTTCTATCTATCATTTATCTATTTATTTCTATATCTATATGTATGTGCTTAAGTCGTACAAGAACGTACGCCAATGCTCCGTTACACTGACACATGAGATTTGAACTGTCAGAGACCATTAGCTATACAGTTTATAGAACAACATATATATTGAGTTTTTCTTCATTTTCTTCTGCTGTCAGGATTGTTCACCTGTGCCGCCGGCGCAGTGATGGAGCCTTTGTCATTCTAAAGGAGATCCCAGTGGAGCAGATGTCACGAGACGAGCGCCTGGCAGCTCAGAACGAGTGTCAGGTTCTGAAACTGCTCAACCATCCAAATATCATCGAGTACTATGAGAACTTCCTGGAGGACAAGGCCCTCATGATAGCTATGGAGTATGCACCAGGTAAGCTCACTGTAATATCTTATTACATGACCCTCCTTTTGTTCATTGTCCAACTGTTCACTTTTCCCATGGTTTAATGCTGTAGGGCTCCATGCTTTTGTTGTTTCCTTGTCAGGCTAAATGAGAATGTCTGATCTCAGGCTGTGTGGTGGTCTTATGAGTAATGTTAATGTAATATTACAAGGTAAAATGTAAAAAAAGTAGAAAAATCCAAAATTCTCAGCATTTTCCAGACAAAGGTTTAGTCATTTGCATCTTCTGTGGTTTTCAGGCCGAATCGTGGCTTAATGTTCTCTTCATGCAGGTGGAACCTTGGCTGATTACATACAGAAGCGCTGTAACTCTCTGCTGGACGAGGACACCATCCTTCACTTCTTCGTTCAGATCTTACTTGCTCTGTACCACGTCCACAACAAACTTATCTTGCACAGAGACCTGAAGACACAAAATATTCTTCTGGACAAGCACCAGATGATCGTCAAAATTGGCGATTTTGGCATCTCCAAAATCCTTGTCAGCAAGAGCAAAGCTTACACCGTGAGCTGACTCGATTTTCTTTGAGCTCTAATTACTTCAGCCACACACACACACATCTCCTGATATGTTGAATCCTGAAGTGTGCGGGTACAAATCGATGCCTCCATTTTTCCCTCTGCAGGTGGTCGGGACTCCATGTTACATCTCCCCAGAGCTGTGTGAGGGGAAGCCGTATAACCAGAAGAGTGACATCTGGGCGCTGGGCTGTGTGCTCTATGAGTTGGCCAGTCTAAAGAGAGCCTTCGAGGCTGCTGTACGTGAAGCTTTTGATTTACAACAATCACTCATTTACCTGGATTTAGTTGTATGTGTAGGAGCTATTTGTTTGTTAGTCTTTGGTTTTTTGTTTTACTTACATTAGAGTTCTTTAATATTTTCTTTTTTTATTTGTGTGTTTAGTTTAATTATTTCCTAGTTTAGTATTTTAGTTTGTTTCCTTATTATTTTGTTTTGTTTGTTTGTTTGGAATTTGGCTATGGGCACTGTAGGTTACATAGATAGTAGGGTAGGTGAAGGACCAGCATGCACCTGGGTGGGCCTGTGGTTTTCTACCAGAGCAGGACAGGCAGGATTCCTTTGTTCTTTATTTGCTTGCTTTGGAAAAATAAACCATGACAACAAACAAAAACTGGAATGAACATTGAATTTCTTCTGCCTGCGCAAGTTACAGTTCTTTGAAGTTAAGTTTTAAAATTTGATATTTCGACAAATAGCCACCACAGTATGTTTGTGTTATCTTTCGAGGTTATCACTAAAATTCAGTGTGTAATGCATTAAAGATTTCTTTGCTCAAAGGCAATGAAACCAAACAATCATCAAAGCTACAATATGTACAACATGGGAGATGGATTCTTACAGTTTCTCGTAATATTAAATATGAAGACCCCAGGTTATCCCATGTTTAACTCTAAAGCAGATTGTTGGAGCTTTTGATTTTAACACAGATCAATAATTCACATAGATTTAGCTGGTACTCAGTTCTGTCTTCACTACCCGATCCTACAGTAGGAGACTGATGCGAAAATCTTACTTGTCTGGCGGGGATTTTGAGGGGATTATGGATTTTTCACATATTTATAATACAACGTGTAATTTTACTCTATAACTCTCTTTACTTTCCTTGCAGAATCTGCCTGCCCTCGTTCTGAAGATCATGAGCGGAACATTTGCTCCAATTTCAGACCGGTACAGCCCAGAACTGCGTCAGCTCATCCTTAACATGCTCAATCTGGATCCCTCCAAACGGCCTCAACTCAATGAAATAATGGCTCTTCCCATATGCATCCGGCCGCTGCTGAACCTCTACACAGATATTGGCAATGTCAAAATGCGCAGGTAGTGTCCTCATGCATGACGTAAGTGTGAGATACAGAGTTTCTTTGTGTAATGAGTTCTTATTTTTATATATTCTTTGAAAAAAAATTTCTCCTCTGGCTTTTTCTAGGATTGAGAAACCGCTTTCTGCTGTGCAAACAGGTCCACAAGGTCGACCAGGAGGGAGAGTTCCTACCAACAGGTCCAGAGGTCAGGCACTTGAAGCCATTATTGGACAACAGAACTAACTGCAACAGCTTATTCTGAGTACTTTATTTACAATTTGATTCTCATTTCTTGTGCTTATACAGAAGGATCAGTGGGTTTAGGATCAGGGAAGGTGCATTCCCTCCCACTGTCCTCAGTGTATACATGGGGAAGTGGAATCTCAGCCCCTCTCCGTCTGCCTATGCTCAACACTGAGGTGCTGCAAGTGTCTCTGGGCCGCACTCAGAAGATGGGGGTAACCAAGTCAGGGCGTCTGATAACATGGGAGGTCTGTGCAAACCCTTTAATCTTTATTGATAGATTTATCATTCCCTGAAGTGACGCACTTTAAAAAATAAATGCTACCTATAACACTGAAGCCTGTGATCTACTCTGCACGTCTGTACAGTGTGTGTATGATGAAGTATTTTTTCTTATTCTCAAACCAAACACAGTTTAGAGGTTGTTACAGAACAACAGCTGCAACAGCAAGAGGTGCTTTTCATTTTTTTTCAGCTGTCAGAAATCTGGGTATAGTGTCAACCCCTCACAGCGCTTCTTTGAGGACTCAAAGACCACCTTTGAAGCAAATACACAGTGTTGGAGAGGCAGCAGTTGCAAATGTTAAAACAACTATAACAACTGCCGTCAATTTATTGAAAACAAGGATGCTCCAGAAAATGTAGAATTTGAAGAACACTTGAATTGGGAATATGGTTATTTAACAATAAAATAACTGCTGGATGGCACTGAACATCAAAGACTTATGGTCCTTTTTTGTGAGTTTAACTCTCACTCTTCTGCTGTCATGAAATTTAATAATCATTCATGTTGCAGGCTCCGTCAGTGGGGTCTGGTGAGGCCTGTCTGCCCGGTGTGGTGGAGCAGATGCATCCTCAGTTCATTTCACGTTTCCTGGAGGGTCAGTCTGGAGTCACCATCAAGTCCGTGTCCTGTGGCGATCTTTTTACCACCTGCATGACAGGTTGGTGGAAATCCTGCCCAGTCAGCCTGGCAGAGAGTTCTATTTAAAGAAAATTCATGTTTATCTCTGTTTTCTCCCCTCGCACACAACTCCACATGACTGTAAAACACTGAGACAGCATACAGTCAGCTCTTTTTCCGGACTTGTTCAGACAGTGTGGACTCACTTGTTAAACAAACCTCCTCATGCTTGTCTGCAGTTTTAAGGTAGTTTTTCATGCCTCAAACCACAGTGCACTGTTAGTCACTGTGCTTTAGGACGTTGTTGTCAGTCTATCCAGCATTGCAAAGAAGATAACACAGGATTAAACAGCCTTCCTCTGAGCTCAGCTGCCTCTCTTTCATCACTTTTCACTGTAGTGATACAGATTAGCTTATCCGAGAGAGGGATTAGCAGCACTCTGTCGGTCCACGTAAGAATACACCTACATTGGTCATCTACTAATAGGGTCTTTAATTCCATGCTTTTATTTTCAATTTGCAGACAGGGGCATTATCATGACGTTTGGAAGTGGGAGCAACGGCTGTTTAGGACACGGTAACTTCAATGATGTAACACAGGTACGGTACATGCTGACTTTTTAACACATCTTACTAAAAGTAAAATAAACTGACAGTGTGTCAGTTTATTGAGAGCTAGTAACTAAACTTATTGAGTTTAATACAAATGTACTGTTATTCTGCTCTTTTATTCACCTTATTATATTAATGTGTCCTAAATATTGGAAACACCTCTAAGTATAATGCAACCCTGGTCAAGGCAACACAAATTACAGCTTCTAAAATGATTATTTAGTTGAATCTCAAAAACAATCTCAGCACAACTGAACTTTGTAACTTTTACTGTAGGATTGTAGTTTTAGACTATACTTCTAATATTTCTCCATTATGTAAACAGATTCAATAACAGATACAAATATACTAACAGTGCTTTGGAATTTATAGCATGTGATTCTAAGTCACACCACCATGTTGAATCCATTCAACTTCAAAGTACCATCCAGTACAATGTGCATTAATAAAGCTGTGGTTTTGCTCTATTTTTTTATTTTATTGTAGATTTTTTTATTCAGACTGTAGTGCTTTTAATCTCACGCAGTTCCTAATTTTAATTTCATGTTCTATGATCTGTTTCTTATCAAAATATGTAAGGAAGGAATAAAAAACAATGAATAAAAAATAATAAATTGGAGACCCTTTAGAATGAAAGAAGAAGAAAGAGGGCTATGCATGAATCAGATTTCCCTGGATTTGAATCAGTCAGGGATGCAGTTACACTGTGTTGTAAACTCTTTAAATGAGCTCAAAGGACACAGTGTTCATACAGATTGAAAAAAAAAAAAAAATCAAATAAAAATCTGTAATCCAGACATCACACTGATGACCTTCCTCTCTCTGTTTGTTCTCAGCCTAAGATAGTTGAAGCGCTCCTCGGCTATGAGCTGGTTCAGGTGTCATGTGGTGCTTCCCACGTACTTGCTGTGACCAATGAAAGAGAAGTATTTGCCTGGGGAAGAGGAGACAATGGTACAATACTTGACGCGGTTATTTTCAAACTCTTTCAATCTGTCCTGGTTTTCATTTTCTGATGATTGTGGTTATGTGACTGATTTATGGCAGCAGGAGCTCATCGCACGGCATTAATGTTGAGTCTCTGCTCCTCTGTGTGGAAGGTCGCCTCGGGCTAGGCACCCAAGACACCCACAACTCTCCACAGCATGTGTGTTTACCTGTGGAATTTGAGGCCCAGAGGGTTGTGTGTGGAGTTGACTGCTCCATGATTATCAGCACACAGCACAGCATTATGGCATGTGGAAGCAACAGGTAGTTGTTCTGTATTTTCCCACTCCAAACTGTGACCATTAGTCTCAATAACTCACCTGACGTGAGATAATGATCAGCAGTGAAATGTCTCATTTCACATTTAATGAGAAGACGCTGCATGCTTGCTATAGGTGAAACATTATGATGCATTTTGTGAGAGTGATCTTCTATTTTAAACTCCCATAGATTTAATTAACTTGTTGATGTGCATGTGGTGGTGAGAATGAAAAGAGATGCCATGGTGTACAGAGATATTTTCATGGTGCACAACCTGTGACACTACATTCTCCTATAATGACAAACACCTCTCTCTCATTGTTGATAGCTGAAGCTCTATTAGAGGTTTTGGACAGAAGGTAGAGTTGTGTTATCTAAGAGCAGTAAAAACAGCAGCATTCACTTCAGGTCAGAGCAGCATTGTTCAAATACCTGCAGCTCAGCAGTGACCTGCACCAGACAAGGAAACAAGAATGAAAAATACTCAAAGGCTTTGTTATAAAATACACTGTGTATATTAAAGACATATTATACTCGTCTTCTGATCTTTGATTTTTGGACTCTTATAGAGTAACTAGACACAACTGACTGAACAGTAAAGTTGGTAGATTCTCAGAAGACTGTGGCTCGTACCTGTTTTCAGCATTCTTTCAAAATGGTTTGTGTCGTTTACCCCTCCCCCTTTCCCTCATGTGCGCCTTCGCACTTGGCTGTACTTACCATCCCTTTTTTACAACTTGAAAAACCTCTTTATTGGAGCCATCTCGAACAAGGTGCTGACGGTAATCCATGAAGCAGAGAGCAGAGCACAGCGGAGGGGCAGGCAGAGGGCCTGTGTGCACAGATTTGGCATGCCAGTATAAGGAAATCCAGCCCGCATCAATGTCACTGGAAAAACACTGTGAAAAAAACAATACAAAGGCAAAACAAAACAAACTAACTAAAAAACACTGTGAAACACAGCGTGCGGAGCTGACCGAAACAGCCTGCAGGGCTCACTTCAAAATGCACGTACCTCATTGTGTGACGTTTTGGCATCGTTTATCACGACTATCCGAAATTGTAACAACATTTATAGGTCAGAAAAAACAGAAAAGCGTAATAGCTCTCCTTTTTGTCTTTATTCCTGCTGTTATCATCACCTTAATTTCATTTCATTTCATTCATTCCATTTCTTTTTGGTCAGGTTCAATAAGCTGGGCTTGGATAAAATATCAGCTGGAGAGGAACCAAATCCCTCCAATCAGGTGGAAGAAGTTCATTCATACACTCTTGTCCAATCCGCCCCGCTCAACAGTGAGAAGATTGTTTACATTGACATTGGGACAGCCCATTCTGTTGCTGTTACGGGTAAAAATATTCTCATTTATAATCCATCAAATCACATTTTCCAGCACACTTGAATGCATTTCTGTATGATTGCCTCCATAATGATTTGAAATAGGAGAAGGTCACTTATTTAACACTAGGCAGTTTTCTAGTTTTCTAGGTTTTTGCAGCAACAGATTAAAGGGCTAGTGTGTGAAATTTAGGGGGATCTAATGGTGGAATATGTTATATATGTTGAATAAAATGTTCATAATTAGGTTTTTATAAGGTATAATCACTTGAAAATAAGAATAGCTGTGTTGTCATGACCTAACAGAGCTTTCTCTGTCGTGACCTGACAGAGCTTTCTCAACATTGTAGGGTTGAGACCTTCTAAATATTCAGCCAAATGTCTGCGGCCAACCCCCCATCTTATTTTGTCCTGGATTTAAGCACAAATTATGTGTTATAAACACAGATTGCACAGTACAGTAGCAAAGGGTTCCAGTAAAACTATGAATACAACAATAAATTATTTAAAAATAATCATAAAAAAGTATAAAATAAATAATAAAAACCTCTGCCACTCTCACTTTGGGAAACACTGCTTTAGAAGTTTCATCACTATCGCAGGTTCTCCTATTAGCATAAAAGTAGAGTGAGGGATATTCAGTTAGTTGCATTCTGCAACCTTACAGCTAGATGTCACTAAATCCTACACACTGGACCTTTAAATAAAAAAGCTTCTTACAAAGATACTTGAACGTATTTTAAATTTCTTTAGTAAGGATGAATTCCTGTAGTAAAAAACATGTAAAAAAAAATGCAATTTTTTACAACACTTCAATAAAACTAAAGATGAGCTTTAATAATATGTCAGTCTGTGGGAATTTTGAACTTAGCATCACCACTTTGTCCACATTTTCTTTGTCCAGAAAGGGGACAGTGTTACACATTTGGCAGCAACCAGCACGGTCAGATGGGCTGCAGTTCACGGCGTAGCAGCCGTGTACCTTACCTGGTGCCCGGGCTGCAGGGCATCACCATGGCTGCCTGTGGAGATGCCTTCACCTTAGCTATTGGATCAGGTGAGTAGAGGAAACGAAATTTGGTATTTTGATCCTCTCTGTTTCTTTAACCTCACCTGTACCCTTAAATATGTGATGTGAATTGGAGGGGTTTGCATGAAATGGTTGCTGTTCGGCTGCTGAAAAAAAGACGACAGAGTTTCCGACAAGCTCCCGTGCACAAAGACAACATCTTCCTTCATTGTCATTTCCTCACATAAAATAAACTGTTTACAGATTTTTTGAATAGGAGTAGGTGAAGTTAACGCAACAGTTTTTATCTCAGCTCTGAGTTGAGACAACATTTCTCAGATATCTGTGGTGTGGCTGCTTTGGAAGAAAAGAACAGGAATTCTTGAATATTGGAGGCATTTTAATTAGAGCCACGTTACAAACACTGTGAGCAGCTTTTAAATGTCAAATATGATGGATGTAGTTACTCGAACCATTTTCAGATCTCTGCAAGTATATTTTCTCGTCAAATTGAATTGAATTGGACATTTAAAATTTACTTTACATGTAAAATATGATGCGGTTTGGAAAAGAGTCACAGAGATGTAAACCACACAGAATTTAGCTAACAGGCTAAACACACCAAACCATTGCTATGATTCTTTAAACACATGGGTTAACAGATAGTTAACAGATGTGTGCATGCCTGTGTGTGTGTTTACATGTATTTCTGTGAGTCTGTGTTTTGTACTATAATCTGAAGGTAAAATGGTAAAATGTCATATTGTGCCAGGGATCGACTCCCTGGGGAGAGAGCCAGCAGTGCCAGTCATGCCTGCAGGTTTTCTTTGTTGAGGGAACTCTTTGTTCAACTCTGACTTCCTGCAGATAGAGCCATTATGCTGCCTCTGCAGGGGAGACAGAGCTGTCAGTTAAAGATTTGTGTGGATTAATGCATCCTGAGAATTGCGTAGTGAATTTGGAGAAATGGTGACCGGCTCCTTCCTCTCCTGCTCTCCACAGAAGGGGAGGTGTACACCTGGGGAAAGGGGGCCCGTGGCCGCCTCGGAAGAAAAGAGGAGGATTCTGGGATACCGAAGGCAGTGCAGCTAGACGAGAGTCACCCATTTGCAGTGACATCAGTGGCTTGTTGTCATGGCAACACTCTCCTGGCAGTGAAACGTAATATTTTGCTTATTTCCCCTTTGTTAACAAACACTGTAAGCTTGGGATGTGGTGAAATCTAACCGAGGGAGGACTAATCAGCAGACGAATGACAGACTGAGCATGAACCAAGCTTTTCTCCGTAACGCTGACAGAGACGCATGTTTTCAATACAAAATTCTGAAAGGACTCGTTTGTAAGTTTGAAAGCTCACAGCCTAAAGACTGTAGCTTAGTTTCATACAGTCACACACAGGCAGCGCCTCAAAGCCCAACTCACTGTTTATACCAACAAACTACTTCCTTTCAGCTTCACTTGTATGCAAACTCAATCAGAACCTTGAGGCAGGCCAAAATTTAGATATCAGTCAAAAGTTTTACTGTGGCCACTGATTTTAGACCGATCTGAATATTGTAGTTTTCAACCTCTTACTGAAAGGAACAGAGAACCACAGTTAGTACGTCTGCTGCCAACAGTGACGGTGCAAAAAAGACAGATTCTAATGAAAACTGAAGAACAGTGAAGGTTTGATTAAATTGTTCCTCTGCACTGCAAATTAAAAATAGCTGCCGATTTAGAGAAGATTAAACTGCATCACAAATTAATTAGCAACAGAGATGATATTAATCTTGGCTTCAGGCTACAGGATGGCTGTTTAAAAAGTTTCTTTGACCTGCACCATGTGACAAGGACGCAGAGACCAACATGGACTAATACTCAAAGATGTCATTAGCAGGATTACCATGACAACCAGCCCTGTGATACAGAGCGGTCTAGACCAGAAAGTGACAAAGCTACATTTTGTTAGAACCATCTAGATCATATTGTTATATGTCTAATAAAGGTCATACTTTTATAAGTGTTAATGAATCAAAAAGGTTCAACTTAAAACCCACAAACACAATAATAACTTGAAATAGTTAAACGTATGCTGTATTAATGTGGAGGACAGACTGGAAGTCACATCTTTAGAAAGAAAAAAGTACCCTAAAAACTCAGAAGAACAGTTCACTGAGGAGATTTGACTGTTTAACACCCAGGAAAACAGAGTGAGGTGGCGAGGCTGATTTGAGTTCTGTACATCAGATGTTCATTAGTCTCTGATGAGATTCAGTTGTCACTGTACAAATGAAACATATTCAAATTTGAGTCGAGTAGATATTAAAAGTCTTAAAATCCAACTACTTACACACCAGATATTTTAAATATTTATATCTAATAGCATCAGTCTCCACAATGTCTATTCAAGGTTAGTAAAATAATGTAAAGGGGGAAAAAAGAAATGTAGAGATATTAATAAAGATTAGAGTAACTAAACAATTTGGGTGCTAAACCTACACACACACACACACACCCCTTTCTTTTCCAGAAGCTGAGTCTAAAAAACTGTAGTTGTGATGTAATTTTTTTTTAATTTAACATTTATTTTAACAGGCAAGTGATTTAGAACAATGCTTATTTACAATGGCGACCTTGCAAAAGGCAAAGCCTCCTGAGGGAGAAGGGGGAGGGGCTTGCCCCTAGATGAGCTCTTCTTTTCTCACTGGCCTGAAGGCGCTCCAGCTAGAAAATGATGTCCTCCCAGTGACTCCCAAAACTGTTGAATGTGATATTAAAAATTGAAATTTTATTTTAAAAAAGTGAGTTTTCAATCCCTTATTAAAATACAGAAGAGTTTGCATTAAACAACAGACAAACTGAAGAGAGCCCTGCGTGTCCTCTGCAGGCAGGTTCACCTGCAGCCGTGTAACTGGAACGATCCTGTTTCATGTTTTCAGCAGAACATGACAAGGCTGTATCGATATCTAATTAACAGCAACTACCTGCCTCGTTATTGGAAAATTGATTTAACAGCTACAAGAGAAGTCGTGTGCTGACATTTGTGGCTGCAGCTAACAATTATTTTCATTATTGATTAATCTGCTGATTATTATCTCGATCAGTTTGAGAAGTGTTTTGTCAAATGCCAGGAAATAACAAAGCATGAGGTGGCATCTTTCAAATAGAAGCAAACTGTAAAAATTAAGACGCTGCAACCAGGAAATCTTTTGTGTAAAATGGCTGGTCAGTTGTGAAAATAGTCAGTGGATTTATTCCAGCTCTCCTGTCAATTAACCGCTGTCTCATTCTCCTTTTTGTTTCAGCTTTGCTTGAGGAACCCGTCCCGAGATGATTCAGTCCTAAAAACAAACCCTCTCAGCGTCGTTCCTGATGCCCAGCGGCAGCATGAGGTGAAGGAGAGCTTCCTCTGAAAACCTTCCCAGAGGCCCATCTGTGCTGCACTTGAAAGATTCCCTTTCATACCGCAGCTGCAGCCTCACATTTTTACTTGGTCTTCCTCTCTATTTAGTTTTTTTCACCCTTCAGGAATGAATGTTTGTTTCATTCTGTGGTTTGATATCAAGGAGCACAGAAAAAAAAAATCTAAACCTGTGTGTTGCAACAGGTGTATCTCACCAAAGAAATGTTGCAAGACTGTTCTTCAGTCTCGGTGACAGGAAGTCGTTTGTCTGCTTGTGTTTGATGAGCTATTGTCCTTTCTCATATGCAAGGTTTGCACAATAAGAGCCAGCAAAAGTCAAACTGGTTTGAGCTCTCTTGAGTTCATTCATGAGTGAAATGATACAGTGCAAAGAAATGAAAAGAATGAAAGACAGAAACTCATCAGTCAAATGAACCAAACACAATCCGGATCACATCGTCAGTGGTCACATTGTGCTTTAATGGATTAGCCTTCAAATGCTTTTGTAAACCAGACTCAAAGCAGATAACGATGTGTTGTGAAGGAATCAACAGAACAAACAAACGAACGCTTTCGAAAATCTAAATCCTCCTGATCACTTTTGTAAGGTTTGGTCTGAAGATCATCTTTGCCAGTTCTGGTGAAGACTGGTAACAATGTTTGGGCTGTGAATTTTTTCTTTTGTTACTTTTTCATAAAGTCATGAAAGCACTCAGTTTTGACCTGTTGGTGTTTAAGGTGGCGACATGAAACTTGGTGACAAGAATCAGGACACTGTCACCAATCAGTGTGCCAGATTTTCCAATTTTTTACTGCACAGTTCAAAAAAATGCACAATAAACGGCCTCCAATAATGTTTGGCGGGTTCGCCACTGATTTCAATTAGCTGTGACGAGCAAACACTAAAAAAAAAAAGATTGTAATGATTTTTACCTCTTTTGACATATTTTCCTGGCTTTTGAAGGAACAGAAGAAAGGTGCTGAAGTAACAGCCATGTTGACGCTGGTGACGTATATTGTGCGAGACGAGAGACGTAGTTCACTGAGCGGGCTCACAAAAACAGTGGTACTTAACTATCTTTATGACAAACTGTGACTTTATTGATTTGTAAAATCATCTTTTAAAATGACAAACATCATATTTGAGAATGAGGACACAATTTGTAAGGGTTGACAAATAATTTGTCTCTGTCCATTTAACAGCTGTATGAAATTTTTCCAAAAAAGGTCCCATAAGGTCCTTCAGAAGAGTAGTGACTCATATACTTTATGGTGTTGTACGCATTTAACAAAATTTATTGGTGACAATCAATTAAGCTGCAAAATAAAAAGTTAAAAAACAAGATAAAGAATGAAAAGGTAAGAACATGAGCAAACGACAGACATTATAAATAAATGTGTATCTAAGGCAGCAGACATAAAGAGCACTTTGTGTCTGCACTGCAGTGGATTCAAAGTTCATTTAGTGCTGCAGTATGGGAACTGAACTAAGTGGTGCTGAAATGAGTATTTAGGTTGAATTTCCTCAGAAACCGTGTGTTTCTAGAGGCTGCTAATAGATGTCAAGATGCAAAAAGACAAACACCCCCAACATGACTGAGCAGGTTGGTTTTAAAGTGGAACAAGTTTGTATAGCAGTTTAAAATTAATACCTAACCTTCAGTATGGTGCTGAATTTCTCAGTGACAGTCTGATTACCTTTGCTTTATACTGCCTACACAGTCCCCATTAATCTCACATTAATCATCCCAATCACACATTAATCTGTGTAATTTTCACAGAGCTGTTATCAGTTAATATGATTATTGTAACTGTTATTACACTTCCTGTTCACCTGTAGGTTAAATGTCTCTACTGATCAAGATTCTAATGAGAAATAACCTGTTTTTTTGAGAATTTAATGACGTTTTTGAGGCTATTTCTCCTTCTTTGAGATGTGTCACACCTTTTCTGGGGACATGGATCCTCTAGTCATTGTTGTCTTATATGATGATGTAATGATGATGTAATCTGGTGGCAATACAGCAGGTGAAGAATGATCTAAATATGAAGATGTGCTCTTTATTCCTACTTCCATAAAATCATGTCCGGTTTGTTATTAATGAGTGTGACAATATAAGTTAGACTGAATTTTCATCATGTATAAAAGAAATATTTATACATGAAAAACTGAAAGAAAAGAGTGAATCTGTGTCTTTCTGTCTTATTATTTTTGTCCTCCAGCAGAGGGCGCCTGTCACCTCTGACTCTGCTGTGGGCTTCTTTAGTAGGTCAGTTGTGGTATTAATTTGACTTAAACAATAAAAACCTTCACACATATTTCTTAAATATTCATAATTATACATGTTTAATATTTTTAAAGTTATGTCAAGTGTGTGTGTGCATTTCTAAAGCATGTAAGCTTGTGTCTGAAAAATAAATAGGCTTGTCCTGTTAGGTTAAACACTGAACATGGAAAACAAACAACGCATTTCATTAGAGGCCTGCATACAGACAAAAAGCCCCATTAAAGATCTATAAAGAGAGATCAGAGGGATGAAATGGTGCGATCAGAGTGTTTCAGCTTCTTGACTCCTCCTGCGTGGAGGAGGAGGCGGGACTCGGTGCACCTAAACAGACGGAGGGGTTGTGCATTGTGCACTGTGTGTCAGTGCTGCATCCACTGAGGAGAGAGAGGAGCCGTGATCACACACTGCCACATTAACCAGGCTGTGCTGTTGACCTACACACACAGACGCGCACACACACGCGCAGAGGACGGATCTGTGATCATCTCTGCAGCCTTTTGCCGGACTGTGTCGCTCCTTTGTTGCCGTCAGTCGCCGGGCTGCAGGGAGGACTCGCCTCCTTTAAAACCCGATCGGTCTGTGGCGGAAGGGACGTGATATGAACTCCTCATCGGCTTAAACAGCAGTGCAGCTAAATAGCCCCGTTTTCAGGGGGGTGGGGGTTAACAGAGGATCGCAGAGGACATTTGTACCTTTAACCTGCAGCTGAAGGCCGAGAAAAGCCGTCGGAACCTGCAGCGATGCCCGGGTTTGATTACAAGTTTCTGGAAAAGCCAAAGAGACGCTTCCAGTGTCCGCTCTGCAGCAAGGCGATGCGGGAGCCCGTCCAAGTGTCTACCTGTGGACATCGCTTCTGTGACACCTGTCTGCAAGAATTTCTAAGGTACGGGGTGTGAATGTGTGTGTTTGTGTGTGCAGAGATCCACCTCTCTGCAGGCGATACTGGATAGTACAGTCTTGTGTAGTTTCGGTCGAGCCACAGTAAATAAAGGATGTGTACGGTAGGTGTGTCCTCACCTTTCCCCGGCAGGGTTGTTAAATTTTAATCTTTTAAAACGCTGCAAAATGACTGTGACAGCACGTGCGGCCTGGTAAACACCGCCTGGACTCAACTCCCCGACTCATAGGCGAGTTGTAGGTGTAATTTCTCATTAGGCTACACATAGATTTCCAAGGATTTCATGCATATACTGTAGGAGCCACTGTGTGAACACAAAAGCATCAGTGAGGATCCTTCTTCATTCATGCAGGAGCCTTTCAGGACAGCTAGAGGATGCTGTCATTGTTTTTGTTGTGGTTGCATCAACCACACGGCAAATTACGAGGCTTGCAGTGATGCAAATAATACTTTAGTTTGTCCTTTTGCAGATATTCTTAATTTTAGGCTCATTAAATCATCAGGGTGAAGTGATTTAGTGGTATTATCTTCCATGTTGGGGTGTTTGGGTCCTGCAGAGGGCCCTTGCTTGCCTCCCCATCCTGTCTGTGTTTTGTGCCCCAGGGTGGCTGAGTCTGCAAGGGTCGCAGGGTTGAGGATGATGTGTGTGTGTGTGTGTGTGTGTGTTTGCTGGGGTGTCTGCCCCCTCCTCAAATCCTAATCTGCTGAACACTGGAGTCTGTGTAAAGACTTGTAGAAAGAAAGTCTTTGTGTGGACCGCACTGTCCTAAAACAGTCAATATCTAACTTACACTCAAAGGAAACTCATGTGACGCACTGAATCACTGTTTTCACACCAGCAGCAGTTTACCTGCAGTGTCATCACGACATTAATTGAGCAGACTGTTGATTTGTCTGAGTCAGTAACACTGATATCCAGGTGCAGCATGGCTCTGTTCAGTCTTTGAGGATGTTCTGTAAATGGACATGAATAATTTTTGCTTTTATTGAGGTTTAAAGAAAAATGAATGTAACATCTTGTTTATCTTGGAGTCAAAGATCTGTAGCTGCACAGATGAAAACTGGTGTTTCTCCTCAGGCAGATTCTAGAAAGGTCAGGAGCAAATCTCCTGTGTTATTTAGTCTGAATTGAAGTGAGTGTTTATTTTTGTGCAGCGCAAACTGAGGCTGCAGCTGAGGATTGTTTTTATCACAGATGATCCACTGCTGCAGATTATTTTCTTAATCAGTAGTTAAGTTGTTTTGTCTTTAAAATGTCAGAAAGTGACAAAAAAAATGTCCGTCACAGTTTCCTGGATTGAAAGGTGAAATTTCAAACAATATCACTAATCACAGTTAATAATCTGTTACTATTTTAATGATTGACAAACCATTTAAGTGGGCTAATTTTAAAGGAAAATGAACCCAAAAATGTTGTTTCCAGCCACTCAGATGTAGAGATATTCTACCTGAAGGTTTTTCTTCGTCAGGCTATATTGTCATAAACTGAATAGATTTACAATTCACTGAGAAATTATTTATTTTCAGCCTCAGCTGTTTAATTTTAATGTGTCCAACTTTGTTTACTTCTTCTCAGAAGCTCTTTTCATTACATATTGTGGTCAATTTATGGCATTGATTTTGTAATGTAGCGCTGTGGCTTCATGGTTTCTTCTAAGTCCATGCAGGCTGGACGTCTGAAAACTTCATTAATTCAGTCGTTCATTTGCTGTGAATGAAAGTGGATGTTCTTTATTCGCACACACAGCGACTATGCTGTTGTTTTCTTGATTATTGACTCATATGGCTGAAACGAGAGAGCAGACTCTGTGTAGATGATCTCTGATGCTGCTGAGTTGTGTCAATCAAATAAGAGCCGCAGCGATAACAGATAAACAGAAGAAGACAAAACAAAACTTGCTGCTGACTCACTTTAGTTTGAGTCACTCCCTGTGGAGAAGTTCAAGCTCTCATATACAGTCGAATATAGCATTTGAATTGTTAAAGTCAGTTTTACAGTTCATAAAACACTGCGGTTTCATATTGTTCTGGATTTCTGGTGAGAAATAAACTCTGACGGGTCTGCAGTTTTATTTTCGTCACAAAATTGGTCTTGGTGTTATTTCACTGCAACAGCACTGAAAAAGATCTTTAAAAGTCTTTAGTTGTACTTGATGAAACTTGAAGACGCCCCAAGGCAAACTCACAAGCAAATAAAACAACATTTGCCATGCAGAAAAGTGGGATATTAAATCCAACCCTAAAATATCTTGTACTAACTTTTGACGCCTTTCACAGCCTCCTGGTGTCAGAAAAACCGTCTGCTAGTTGACAGCAGAGCTGTGGAGCTGTGAATTCATGCTCTGAATACATTAGCAGCACTGTAGTGAGTTCCTAGTTTGCACCTTGAGTCATCAGGAAGCCTCCCCGCGCTCGCTAAACAGCAGCAAATTGCATCTGGATGAAAAGCAGAAACTCAGATGAACAAAGAGAGCGAGGGAGGAACAGCGTTCGGTGCTGATCAGTGAGTTTGGCCCGACGCTTTGTCTGCCTCATCCTGCACGCCTCCGTCTTAGTCCTCCAGTTTACGCTCTTTTCTTTCTACTCCCACAGACTGAATTTAGCAAAAGTTTCTGGAGATTTTTTTCTTGAGTAACTGTTTTCGTTTAATTGGGATGTCAGTGCAGATATGAATATGATTCCCCTCTGTTTGACCTGCGTGATCTGAAGATGCACCTCCTGCCAGATCTCCCTTTCATACAGGTGCACAAATCTGTACAAAGCTTATAAATACAACTTTCTAATAAGTTATTCTTTACTAAAGGAGTCGTACCCTGTAGCTAACGGCTAATAAATCATTTACTACTGCTGATAGCTGTATAAAATTTAATAAGAAAAACTTTTGAGCGGCCGAGTTGTAAATATTTCCTTTGCATGGTGAAATATTTTCCCAACTGTTTCTAGAAAAATATATAGAGAGATCTATTTATTTACAACTTTACCAACGCCTGCAACAGAAGATTTGGTGCTTTAGTAACTTATAAACATTTTTAACAGCAGACATGATGACCACTGCTCTTTAGAAATGCTTTAGGAACATTTATAACAACACACACAATGATTATTACAACTCTTTGATAACTTATGTACATTTATAACCAGAGATATTCCAATAATGTTTTCCTTCCCCATACCTTGACTTGCATAGCGGCCGATACCAAGTACTGATCTGATACTAGTGCATCAAAATAACAAATGCTTTAAAGGTTAAGGTGCAATAAAAAGATTTAAATAAAACACCATAAAACAGTTGTGCAACAGCAACTAAAATCTAGGAAAATCTCATTTACACTTGTGCGTTGGCTTCACGCAGAGCCTACGCCATAAGCTGCACATGTGAGAGCATTCTTACCTCTGTGTTGGCACGTCCGCATTGCTCTGTCAAAACGACAAACAATTAGAGACGTGAGCAAATCAGATTTCAGTATGTTATTTATTGTTATTAATGCACCTGATAGTAATAATAATAATTTATGACTTTACTCTCTTGCATTTTCCCTGAGCTTCATCTCATTTGCTTTGGCAAGTTTTTGTGGCTGTCGTATCAGCAGCATTGGCCGATTCAAATGTCTCGCCATGAATTTGCTGCCATCTGGAAATCTTTATATTTGTGGACTTCTTCGATCAACCTGACTTCAGCCTGATCCATGCTCGTGGCGTGAGCATAAGATGTGTAGAGAACAACACGTGCAAGTCTGCCAAGCGGACCAGTCACAGCCGTGCAGGGAGGGTACGGCGAGATTTAACTCACAAGCATAAATCGGCTTTACACATCATCTTTTTACTGGTGGGACTTTCCAGTGTAAATTATAGCCAAATGTGGACGTTTTGGCTGGCTTCATCAGATCTGTCTGGTCTTTTTGCTGCTCTTAAAAAAAGTAGTTGACATTGGCAGCGCAGTGCACCTTCCTGTGCACAGTTTCAAAGAGGCACTGTGAAGTAGCTGGGTCGTGTTAACGACTAATAAATCACATGGTATCAGATCAGTACACAGACTGACGTACGTCCCAATACTAATACCAGCATTTTTGATGATATCTGAGGCATTTTCCAATACTGGTATCAGAACAACTCCATTTATAACTTTACACTTTAACTCTTATAGTGATTGATTCACATTTTTAACTGGAGACGTGATGATTAAAACTCTTAATTAGTGACTAAATGACAGTGAACTCTAGCCTTCATGATAGCAAACTCTTATCAGTGGGTTAACAACATTTATAGTAGCAAAGATGAGAACTGAATAACAGAAAAAGTATTTATAGCTGCATTATTACCAAATGGAAGGCTTGTCAACTTTGCAACCTAGAAGTTGTTCTTAAAATAACAGTATCTTTAATTTCTCTAACTACTTGAGTATGAGTAAATAACTGAATAACTATTAGCTCCAACTTAAAAACTTTTCATGTTAGAGTACCATATTGAAGTTTTACCTTACTGTCTTCTATTAGTTGCACAACAGATTGAGGTTTTGAGATGTCGAAACAAGTTGTTTCAATTATTAAGATTATTCAGATAATCCAAATCTCTTAGCATCCTTATGCAAAAGATCACACCGTCTCTTGTGAAATTAGAGTCCCGTGTTCGCGTCTCAGGTAGAATAAAGCTTGGATAACTATTTATATCAACAGCAGATGATATTTCAGCAGCTCTTGTCGCTCTAAACAAAGTCACAGCTGAGGCGATCAGCTGCTTACAGTATTCACCTCTTTAATTAACAAAGTGTGCCAGCTGAGGCCAGTTCCTGCTCTCTCTGCCGCCGAGCGCATGCATCTTTTGTAAGGAGAGTGAAAGGTTTATTGGGTCTGACAGACAGTAGTTAGCTAATGCTTCGCCCATTGTGCAACGCGGTTGATCCTTTTCCTGTAATTATTCAAGGCTGTAACATCCAGTTCGGGCTTGCAAGCCGACTCTGCCAACTTTGCACTGACAGCTCTGTCGCTGTCTCCAGAGTCCGCTGCTCTGTTGCAACAAGCCACCAAAGAATGCTGCTGCATGGTGTTGCTTCAGTGTTAATTAAACTTTCTCAGTTGTTACGCAAATAAATCAGCAAGAGTTTAAGTCCATCATTGTCGTTTTTTGTGTCATTATAACACAACATGATGCAGTTTATAGTTGTGATGGAGTTTTAAGCAGATTAATGTTTATTAATGTGTTTTTGCTGTCATTAGTTATCTGATGATAGACCAAGAAGTCTTATAAAGGGTTTTAATGCGATCTGCACTCATAAATGTTAGTAAGACTTTAATAAATGTTATTAATCATAGTCTGCAGTTATAAAATGTGACTGTAATAAATGTTTTTAACCAAAGTCTGCAGTTATAAATGTTGATACATCATTGATAAATGTTTATAATCAATCAAGACTGCAACATTAATGCAAATTTTCAAAACAGATATAAGGACATTTTAACGTGTTTATTAGTATTTTGTGCTTGTATCAACAACTACGATTTCTTCTATGAAGAAATATATTATTGCAACTGTGTTTTCCTGTATCGATAATAATTATCTGTTTACACAGCCTCCATTTATGGTGCTTCACAGCAGGAGTTGTAGTTGTTGACTTTAGGAAATACTTATAAGTACGTTACAGTGATTATCAACCATTTATCATCTGTTTTTATACTGCAAATAAAGTGTTAGTTTTCAGTTTTCACTCATTCTGGGTTTTTTTTTTGTTTGTTTGTTTGAGGGTTAATCTTGTATTTTTACTTGAGAGAATGTCAGAATGTCAAAGTAATAAAGAGGAACTTCTCTGAGAGGCTCTCGAGGAAACACATGAATTGTTCTTACTTTACCGTGTCTTCATGCTGAGAAGAGCTGGTGTGCTCCTCCACTGTGTCCTCAGGCATGTTAGCATGTGATGCTAATGGACTGTGTTTCCGCCCTGAGAGGAATGTGTAACAGCAGCAGCAGCAGTCCTGCAGGCTGCCCTCGCTCCAGGGGAGAGTCACGGAGTAAACGAAGCCCAGCCCTGCAGCTTTAACACTCGCTGCAATCAAGTATGAGTCACATGCTTCAACAACTTAGTGTGTGCTGACCAGGGCTGGTCTTTGTTTTAGCAACCATGCCTCCCTATTAAAGGAGAATCAAGTCCTAATGGTAGGACTTTTGGCCTTCCAAGCATGCCAGGTCTTACGGCTCATCAGTCCCGGGTCTTCTGAGCCGTAGTAATGCCATGCAATGTGACAGCAGTGTCTCTGCGGAGATGATGCAGCGCTGTGCCACGGCCTTGACAGGGGTGTAATTGGTTTGTCTGGTTGGGACCGTCTTCCTACAAGCCTCCACGCAGTCGTGCAAATGCTGACTTCCCCGGAGTCACGAGAAACTCCGAAGTGGGCTAATATGAGAGTTTTTCACAGCTTCATTATTCACACCATGAAAGGCAGGGGAGTGTTTTGTTTTGTTTTGCTTTTTTGGAATGGGCTGAAGTGATTCACTGCAACTTTGACACATCTCCTGTGCGTTGTGCAGTTTTTCCTCTCCTCATTGATGTAGGTGATACTCACTTTACTGCTGTGCTCTCCCACGCTTTTGTAATCTGAATGCCCTGATGCACAATCACCAGCATTGTAAGTACTGCAGTCCGACGCCTCTTCCCTCTGTCACTCCTCTTTTACCAGCAACTGTCCGCCTTTTTTGAATATGTGGGCAGAGATAATTCGACACCACTTTCTGGCAAGTTGCCTCTTATTAAAGGTTTATTAAGTCTGACTAACTGCTTTAGTAATGGTTCATAAACCGATTAAATAGGATTGCAACCAATTATAGTTTTCATTGTCAAAGAATCTGTTGGATCAATTTTTGATTAATTAGTTGCCAAAACTAAGAAATGCCCATCGCAGTCTTATACTGTATCTGCTCTTAGAAAGAATCCAAAATGACCACCTGAAATGTTTAGTCTGTCCCAAAAACCAATGATACTCAATTTACAGTCACATACAGTGAACACAGTGAAGAGGCCTTAGTCCACAGGTGATAAAATTTACCCAGCAGTACCTCTGAATATCATCAAGTGACATCTTGTGTTGTTTAATTTTTCAGAAAACCGAACTATGAAAAGAAGAATTTGCAAAAGTTGTTCCTGTCTACTGAAATAAAATAAATCTGACCTGTAATCCTCCATAAAACCTGCAGTTTTTGTACCAGACTAATGTGTTGTGTTAATACCAAAGTGAGTTTAAAAGGTGTTGCTTGACAAGCTAGCTGTTTCAGCCAGTTTTGAGTTTTTATGCTAAGCTAGGTCGACTGTCGTATGGCTGTAGCTTCATATTTACTCACAGACATGATAGTGGTGTCAGTCTTCTCATTACGCTCTTAGCAAGAAAGCCATACATTGTATATCTAAAACTGTCAAACTGTTCCTTTGTGGTTCTGATAAAACAAGCCCACTGCATTTTAAAGACAACCTCGCAAACCGAAAGTTGTTTTGATTCAAGTCCGTTAACTGATTATAAAGCTATAGAAAGTGATTTAAAAATCAAACGACAGATCTGAGAAGTGATTGACTCTCTCAATGTGGTTATCTAGGCCACTTCTCTCCTTTAAACACGATGAATCCGCTTCTGTCCATTGTGCGTGCAGCCGTGCAGAGCGATGTATAGAGAGGCACTCTGGCCGCTGTGACAATGTCTTTCCTAAAGGCCTAAATGGAGCTGTGTTGCATTGGTGCCCAATGTTGTGTATAAGTCTGCCACTTGAGGCAGCTGGGGCTTTTGTGTCTCAGTGGGTATCTGTATCTGAATGGGCGCAAGGCCATGGATGGCTGATGAATGACTATGTGTTCATTACCATCCCCGTCCCTCAGTCCCATCACAGAGACATTCACAGTCCTCTGCAGGTGTCTGAAAAGCTGCACAGGCATCCTGGGTCTCAGATCCGGAGAGTTCGAGGGGACTCTGCTGTCCCATCCTTCTCTGGTGACAACGGTGGGTAGTGAGCGGCACAGAGAGAGATGTTGTGTTTGGCTGAGTGAAAGCCTTCAGGCCTCCGCTCTGCACTTTGGGGTCTGTGAAGGCCTCTCAGAGCTGCGCGCTGAGGCTGCTGCCAGCTGATGTATTTGGGGTGACGGAGCTGGAAAGAGCCCAGTAAACTTCAACGCATCAATGCATAGAAGGAGCCTCTCACTCGGAGACAAGGGACACGTGCAGAGAGAGGAAATAGTGCGAGATGCAGCAGCATTTGTCCAGGAAAAGAACAGTCGGTCCTCTAAACTCTCACAAGATGTGCAGTACCTGTAAAGTCCAGACACAGGCAAGTTGTGCCGCCCACTCTTATTCCAGCAGCATTGACTAGTCATTGAGTGTTCCTGAGCTTAACACGTCAGCATGGACTTTGAAACTAACAATTATCTGAAGAGTTACTGACCTTTAAAGTTCAACATAGATGTTTACTTCCTGCTGCTTTGAACAAATGACTTTCTGAATAACAAATTGAATTAGAAAGAGAGTTCATGCGTCAAAGGCATGTTCATGATGGACCTGTCTGAATAATTTGATTTAAAATGTTGACTCTGACTCATTGAGTTTGGTTCAGTTAAGGTATCATGAACTACAGCTGCAGCGAAGTTATTTTCATTTCAATAAATCTGCCAGAATCTGTTTTTTTTAAATGAACCGATGAATCATTTTGACTATAAGGTGTCAAAAAAAATCATTGTAAATGATAAATATGACACACTCTATTGTCTAAAACACAAAGATATTCAGTTTAGAATCTTATATAACAAGAAAGAACAGCAAATTCGAACAGTTAAGAGACAAAAATCAATTTGATTAAAAAAATAAAAAAGACTAAAACAGGTAATCAGTTAAAAGCTGCCAAATTTCATGTTGATTCTAGCATGAGCAACTACATTTGGACGTAGATTCACATTAAAGTAACTGCATAAGCTGAAAATGAAAGCCTGAGAAAGTGATCCAAACAAACAACAGGAAATGACCCTAAATCACAGTGTTTTATGGGTAAAAGGAAATGGATGTTGACATTCGATAGGCAGTAATTACCCGTGTTTAGTTTCAAAGCGAGGGTGAAAAAATTAAGTCAGCCTTCAGTTTTGACCCACAAGCTGGTTTAAAATGTGTCAACACAAGCGAGCAGAATTATTACAGGCAGAAAATTCAGCTCTTCTCACTAACACCACGAGTGAGCCCATGTGCCTTTCATGCTCTGATTAGCATGTAAACAAAAAGTCTACTTTCTCACTGTGGT
>JAPZDX010000023.1:20616832-20645740 GCA_029783625.1 Naso annulatus | reverse complement strand
TACTCAAAGCACTTGGGCTTGGTATTGGCAAAGACTTCACAATACGATATGCATCACAATACATGGGTCACGATACAATTATATTACGATACATTGCGATACAATGTATAGTGCGTTATATCACAATATTCCACATAGCAAACTGAGAATGTAAAAGCAGAGCTGACATACAAGTCCCTGTGTACGATCTAGGGAGTCTTAATCCATCACATCACATTATATTGATAATTCAGCGGACGACTTGAGTCAGAACATTTTAATTCAAAATTTCACAGTGGACACACTGAAATTGAAAGCATGAAACTGAAGTCCACAAGTTCTTTTGGGTCACTGAACTTTATGGCTGGGTTTTGGTGAAGACTTCACAATACGATACAGATATCATGAAAATAAATATTGCAACATATTGCAACAGCCCTACAAAATGTGCTTTTACAACACAAGCCAGCATACAGCCATTCACACACTAACTCCAAGGAGGCTTCACTACAAAGACTGCTCATCAGGAACTCATACACACACATTCACACACTAATGGCACAGCTGTTGGGAGCAATTTGGGGTTCAGTATCTTGCCCAAAGATACTTTGACATGTAGATTGGATGAGCTGGGGATCAAAACACTGACCTGCTGGTTGGTAGACGACATGCTTCTTCTACTGAGCCACGGCCGCCTTCTAATTGCACAATCGTGCACGATCTTTTCTTCCACTGCTGTTTTGAAACAGTAGCTGAGCATATCTGGATGAACAGTAGTGACACTGATTCTCAAGTTCATTTTAATGGCCACTTGTGCAAAATGATGTGATGACACATGCAAAAGAAGAACATTTTCTTTTTTTAAAATCCCATTGTTGAGCATCTGATGAGCTATAAAGCCTTTTAAAGATATACCAGATAAGTTGTCGGCATGATGGCAGATTTTTTTGTTTGGTTCTTTTTTGTGGTACACAGTAAGAGCAGGTGCAGGTTAATTAAAAAATCTGTTGTCCATAAGATGTTAACTGTGGGACAGATTATCTGCACTGCCCACCTGCCTCTGCTGGTCGCAGTGGAGGCGATGCAGAAATGAGGTGAGATCATCTGCTCTCTTTTTTAACTTTTTGTCTGGGTGCAGATATTGTGTTGTTCTCCTGCACAGCTTGTTTACAGCTCAACTCTGCTCCACATATTTTCAAAGGAGTGACAGTCACTCGGCAATAAATGACTATTTTAATTGAAGGGTGATGAGTACTGTGTTTCTCTGAGGCTCTTTCCCCAGGGCCACACAGTCGATGTGCACACATTAAAAACAACTGTCGTCTTTGTCTGCGTCTGGCTTTGGCATTGAGAGAAGCCTCTCATAAACTAGTGGTGCACTCATCCTACCAATTGCTATAAAATGTGATTAATGATGAGAGCATGCAAAGCAGCAGTTCATCTTTTCCTCTTGGTGACATGAGCTCATGTGTCCAGAGGTCCTGCTAAATCGTGAAACTTTACCTCCAAGAGCTCTCTGATTGATGTCTTGCCTCTGGTGTCTGAGAGCAAAGTAAATTCTCTTTAAAAGGAAACCGTCCCTCTTGGCTTCTGGGGCTGGGTGAAACGGATCTCGGTTTGAGACTCATAAAACAAACCCCTCGGAGGGCAAAAGGAGGTTGTTACGCAGGAATAATGAGCTGTTAGGACCAGTTAACAAGCCATTGGCATATTCGTCCTCATTCTCCCCCAGGAGTTAAGACCTTCTTGACAAAAAAACACATTTTAACACATAATTCACACTGAAATCCACACTGCTTAATTTGGGCCACATCTTGTGAGTGATAGCACTAAGAGATGACCCCATACACAGCTTTTAAATTTTGTTGAAGGAGCATAAAACCTCTGGCTGTAAAATCCTGTTTGAATTTTTAATGGCTTTTAACACAGATGCCTTATGGGATTTTGTGTCAGGACTGTTTCTTAATGTAGTATTATGAGACAGGTTAGTAAAAGCACTATTAAATCTTGATCTTGTCTTGACTGATGAGGGTTTTATATTCCAGGACTGCACCTGCCCTTTAGATGAGTGAGTGGCAACTTTCCTGCCACATACATCTTGTGAGAAGCTCCTATTTTTGTAAAGGTCTTAAACTATTCTAAGTAATCATGGAAATGTGTCAAAAACTGTTAGACAACAGTGATACTTCTTCCATATCTGTCCAATAAATATGAGGATGACATTACAGCAAGCACTAGCTTTGTTTAGCATAAAGTCTAAAAACAGGGTTTTGCACAGATTAATCAAAAAAGATAAAATGAGTGCTGGTAGCAGGCATGCTGATGCTAAGCTAATAAAGCCAAATGGTTGATGGCTATAGCTTTACATTAAGTAGACATATGAGAGTAGTCTGAAGCTGTTCCTCCAACCTAGCAAGACAGTGAGTAAAGGCTGAGTGAAACGATTGCTATAAGTTTTAATAAAGACCATGTGCAGAACAAGTATGAAAAATTTTGGAACAGAATAGCATAAGGTGAAAATTGCCTCAAACTAAACACCTGCCTCCAAGCAAGTTTCTGTTTCTGGGTGACACACCTTGTGACTGCAGAATTCACATAGCATACTGACTGAAAATGCACAGCATCCGTTTTCTCTTCTGTTGATAGACAGCTTGTACTCTAGCTTGAAGCGCATTGTTGCTTCCACGCTTAATTTGTATTAGTGCTGCGATTTCATGCTGTGCTTCCTGATGATTGTGACTCCAATAGCTGATTCATTAATGCTGTTTGAAGGCGACTGTTTCTACTACCGCTTTTCCAATGCCATATGCATACAGTTGGCAAGCAGCTCACCTCCTAATAGGCCAGGCAATGTCTTGGCAATCTCAGAGCCCCTCTGTCCAGTGGAGGCATTCAACAGGATTAGTGTGGCAGCGCGCAGCTCCTCGAAGCCAGCCGCTGTCGCTGCAGATCGCCCTTTTGAGCAGAAATCTGCTCTCTGAGGCTGAGCTAAAATTAGACCAACCATCTGTGATTAAAGCAGCTAAAATTCACACGTGTCTGGAGAAATATATAGCACGTAACTGCTTCCATTTGGGATAAGTTGGTGAATACCTCTTGATCAGTCTCTTGTTCTTTCATTTTTGTTCATTTGAACCTTTACAAATGTGTGACAGTGGGTAGTAAAATGGAGAGTGGGGTCTTTCACACCTACTGCACCCTTGACAGTAGCTTTTAGCACCTTTGCACAGACCAGCAGGTCTTTCCCACATGTGCAACACGTTAAAGCTTAGGACTTCATTGATCTCTGGGTGCAGTCCTCCACCCACACCACCCCTCCACAAGCCGCCCTTCAACCAGATCAAACGTAAAGCATCTCCTTTCAAGCCCTCCTTTCCTTTCATGTACGCAGTGCAGGCCCTTGTGTGTATGGGTACGCCTGGTGGTCTCTCTCTCTCTCTCTTTTTTCCTATGTACTGCGTGGGTGAGGGTGACTGCACTCGTGCATGCATGAGCTCAGCTTCTGGTACAACTGATGGGACAGACTTCTCTCTCAACCCCCCACCCTGCTCCCAGATCAGCAGCAGTTAATGAAAGTGGATTGATTTTCCTGAACCTCCTGCATACAGCATATAATCTGGGGGATGAAATCGACCAGGAAAACAAAAGATCCTACAGCATTCTATTACATTTGTGGTTGTATTTATTTGATTGCCTGCCAAGCACAGAAAAAAACCTGTATAGGTATAACAGAGACTGAAATTTAGTACCAAGCTGTTCTTCCAGCTGGGTGACAAAGAAATAGTTTGACATTTTAGGAAACATGTTTTTTTCCTAGTCAAGGAAAGTTTAGATGATATTAGGCTACCACTCTTACATCTGTATGGTAGGCTAATGTAGCTAATGCTAACTGCCAGTTTGTCAGTTGTAGTTCTTTGTGTAAACTGTGCAAAATTGAAGTATACACAAACTGACAAAAAAGCATTGAGGGTAAGCCTATTTCTTGGGTGCCCTGAAATTGTGTTAGCTTTCAGCAGAGTCAAGTTAGCTGTTTCCCATTCATTCCGGTCTTATTGCTAAGCTAATTAAGCAATCTAAGCTCAGGTAACTATCAGCTGAAGATATTTCCCTAAATGTTATACTGTTCACTCAAAATACTACATGGGGACAACATGAATAACTTTCTCTTCAAGAGTCAAAGAACAGTTTTGCTACTTTTATATTTGTCTGCCAAAATAAAGCTACAGCTAGCAGCCAGTTAGCTTAGCACAAAGACTTGAATTGAGGGAAACAGCTAGCTTTTCCATTTAAAGCTAACAAATTCTACATTTGAAGTTCCCAGTTAACTTTGTAAGACAGGTGAGCTTCTTCCAGACTTAATGCTAGGAAACTACACTAACTTTATATTCAAAAGATATCAGTCTATTTCTATTAGCTTAATGCAATATAACCCAAGTAAAAACAGCTGGGCAAGACCTAGACTCCATTAATATTGTCATATGAAGGTAGTTATTGTCTTCAGTTTTGGATGTTGTTATATCCCGTTATGACATCTTTCCTCTAATTTTCTTAACAGGCTGTTCTAATATTTTCCTTCAACAAATAAGTAAATGTATTTGCATTACTGATGATTACTTAGCCTTTTAAAGATCTTTGACTTAGAACTGAACAGATAATTTTTGGTGACTATCGCCCAGCCTTAACAGAAAATAATCAAATTTATTTGTCCTCTTCCTCTTCATTCATAAACGGTGACAGCTAGTGGGAAGTCCTGAACTGTTTGAATTTATTAAGGTTGTAAATTCATTAAGTAAACAGAAGCAAACTAAGACTTGGATTAGTATTTCATGCCATAACCCTCCCCGCTCTGATAAGGACTCTTGGTCGAATCTCGATCACACTGATGGAAGGAGACAGTGCGAGGGGATTATGAATACTTGCATGCGCTGTCTCCCCTCCTAACACACTTAGGGATGGATTATGGCATCTCGCAGGCTTGCGCTCAGACTGCAGATGGCTGCTCCTCCTCCCTCTGACCCTCCCACCATCTTTTCATCCATCCTTCCTTTCTTCCGCTCCTCCCTCTCGTCACTCACACACTAGCAGGTGGTTCTCCTTTACCATTTGCTTTCATTGCAGTGTGTCTGCACCTCTGGCAATTTGATGAGTCACTGTCTAATTGCTCACAAATTCATTCCGACAGTCTGATTTGCCCATGCAGATTCTCAGTGGTGCTTTTACAATCGCACAAAAAAAAATATTTCCAACCAGTAAATGCTAATCTGCTTTTAGGAAAAGAATGCATTAAGTCGATAACATAAAAACACAAAAGAGTTTTGTTTTTTTTTTAAACAAAGCACTCACTTATTACCATAATTTTATTAGCAATGAGAAAATCATTATGTTAATAGGATTAGGACACCATTAACTGCAACATATGATGATCTGAAGTTCCAAGCATATCTGTTTACATTTTGGGGAAGTAATTTGCAAAAAAAAAAAGACTGGGTTGACATAGTCTACACAATATAGCCACATATACATACAGCCATTTCCTCCCATTGTTTTGCATAATGTTTATGTTCTTCATACAGCTTCATTGACAGCTGAATTGCGTTTCTGTTATAAAGGTTTCCTTGCAGCCATTTCTCTGTGATGGCTTTGATGCTAACAGCCAAAAATACTTAGAGGAGGTATTCATCCTGTGCCAAAAGCTTATGAGATTTGACCCAGGCATACTGTAACAAATGAGCAATCAACTTCTGTTTAAATTTTTTTTTTGTTATATCTTCTGAAATTGCTAATATGAGAAGGGAAAGGACCAAAAATTAGGGGTTTCTATTAGCAGGAATTATAAATAAGGTCAGTCCTTACAACAGCACAAAGTACACAGTTAAATTACTCTTTAATCTGCTGCCGGTGCTACTGCAAAGTTGACATTTAAGAAAAAACAAACGGAGAATTTGTTAACCTTTGAAAGCTTTATGGCTGTGTGAACTCGCTCACAGATGGCGTGTGCACACAAATATCAGCGTGCTGAGGTGAACTGCGAGGAGAAATGAGTATCATTACATAAGCGATGATGGCATGAGCGAGGATGGCCTCAGGTGTCCTGACAGTCAGGATCTGCGTGTTTGTGTGGTTGTAACATTATCTCGGTGTAGGAATATTATAAGAGAGGAAACAGAATCCTGGTATTATCAAAACCTGCTTTCTTTGGTTCACATTTTGTGGGTTGTGTCAGTGTAGATTGTATTAAAACTATTTTTTTTAATGGTTTTTCTGTCTTGGTCTACATGTGGTCCCAGTGAGTGTGATACATGGGGTGCTAGAGATGAAGCCAGGGAAAGAGGCCAGACATCCACCCACACACATACACACTCTCGTAGTAGTGCCTTTCTTCGACTTGCATCATTTTTTTTTCTGCTTTGGCAAAGCATCACAATAAAAATAGAATTTGTCTGGATAAAGAAGCATAAAATAGAGATTTTAAACTCTACTTAAAAGTTTAGCTTTGCTTGATTTATATGAATAAGTGTAATCACCATCAGAGGTGCCTTCATTTTCCGCCTGTCTTTTTAGGGTCGTCTGACACAAAGTCAGATGTAATTTACTTCCGTCTTGTTGATGACCATGACCTGCGGACTGTCAGCCATTGTTACCTCATATGAAACAGCTGCCAGTGGCTGTTAGAGACAAGCAGAGGAAGTCAGATAGGATTTTACAGGTGTCATGTTATGGACAGGCTTCTGCTAAACTCAGCAAACATGTTCTGTGTTATTCCTGCCAGACTTGAAATAACACATATAAGAATTTATCTGTGAACATCAGAGAGTACAATAATAAATCATTTATTTTCCATTTAAAGCTTGTCGTGTATACGTAAGCCTTCCTTGTCAAATAGAGAGCATTATTGTTTGTTGAAAAAGAGTCTTCAAATGACTGAAATACTAAATAATATTGGATTAATGTTAATGAGATTACCTTGTGTTCGGAGAAATATGGTTAGAAGTTAATGATGAATTTTGTTCTTTACATAGCCTAGTAAGGACAGAGCAGATTGGAACAAGATTGAAAACACATGACCTTTAACACATTTTCTGAAATCACCAGCGGATGACAGGTTGGACCCTTCCATCCAACGGATTTGAACATCTAACTGGCTGAAAGGCTTTGCTGGGTTTAAGAATGTTAGCAATGAGCTCTAAAAATAGAAATATATTATTTTGCAAGACTGTGTATTTAAAGCCCTGTTTACAGGTAAAGTTACTTAACTTTTTGTAAATCAAAGTAGCCACTAACATGTTCCAACTCTAGATTACTAAACTCTGTACTGATCGAACTATCTTCTTCTCATGTCAGCTCCTCTCTTCATGCTTTAGATAATAGCAGTTAATGCTAAGTTGCCTACAGTGACACTGTTGACTTGCTGATGTTAGGTTAGCAGTTTTTCCATGTTCACCATCTTGTTTTAACAAGTTAACATGCTAACATTAGCACAGCCACACCAACATACTCAAAACTATACTGATGTTTGGCTACTATATTTGGTATTATGTGTACCATTGTTACAATCTTAGCTGAGCTAACATTATTTAATTCGACACAATTAGCATGTATGAGTTAGCCTACCCACTGGAGACAGATGATGATTTTAGTATTAGATAATAGTAGAGACAACCAACAGGCGTAGCTGAGTGTGTTAGAAGGTTACTTGTACAAATACATTGCCTTAACATTATTGCAGAGGGCTTATGCCTAATTTAATCTCTAGAAAATCCCAGGTATTGACAGCTTGGAGGTATTAAATCCCACACAAGAAGCTGTCTCAGCATCATTCTGTACGGATGGCCCACACAGAAAGTCTGTGAGGGAGCAGTCGATCCACTTGTGGGCTGGTGTGTCATCACACTGTCACAGTTGGAGCTTCTCCTCCTTTTTCAGACAAACAAGAGAGCTTGACTTAAAGCTGCAAAGAGCTTGACTTAAAGCCAAATCAGCAGTAGGTGAAGGGAGCTCTGTGCTAACTGTGTATCAGGTTCCACAGATGGAAACACCATCCAGCCCCCATCACTCAACCTCATTTAGATTTAGATATTCATGTGTTTGTAGAATAATTTTAGAAGTGAAACTAAGGCTGAATTTCTTTAATTTGTGGTTTAGTAGCAACATGAAGTGAACAGTTTAGTAAACAGTTTCACAGAGACAGCTTCCTGTTGCTGTTAACACTAACCAGAGCCACAAGTTAAAGAAATTCAGCCATAGTTTGACTTCTAAAATTATTAAGACTCAGATTCACATTAATAGACTATCATGATGTTCAACTGGCTTTGGGTGCACTATGGAGTGTTTAATTGGAGTTTGGTAGTAGCTAATGTCGGCTTGCCACTGGTGCCATTGACTTATGTTAGCATTAGCATTAGTGGCAAAACTACATTCATCTAAACTCCATACTGCATCAAATGAGCTGAAAATGGTCTTCTTTCAAAGGGAAAAGGATTGGGTAGGTCGAAAATGAAACGTTCCAGAACATCCCTGTTGGATCTTTGGAAAAATCTGTGACCATCTCGTTGATCATGGAAACCAGATGACAGTTGCTGCTCAGTTGAGCTCAGTAAGGACCTAAGCTTGCTCAGGCCAGGTCAGGCCAGAGCAATGTTAGTGCAGACCAGTGGATGAGTGGGGAGAAGCTTAGCTAGACACACCGCCATGTGTGAGTGCATCTAAAAAGTAGCACAGGCTGTAGGGACTGCTGGAAGGGGCTGTTACACCTTTGAGCTGTGTCCCAATTCCATACTTAAGACTAATTCAAACTTTTGAGTATTTAATGTGCAATGCCATGCAAAATTAACTCTACAGAGTAATGAGAGGATTTGTACTAAATGAGTTTTATTCTAGAGCTTTGTTTCAAATTGCTCAAGCGGCAGAAACGTTGAGAAACTCACAAGCAGTTCTCATGTTTCATTTGGAAGAAATGGGAAGAAGTTGTGGGTTGTGGTGAGACAGCACGACAGCTGGGAAAACATAAAAATAAACTATTAAATCTTTGGAAAAACATTTTGATTTTTTTAGGGAAGTTTCCGTAATTAAAGAGCAATTGCTCTCATAAGTCAAACTTATGAGACACTATACAGCATTTTGTTTATAAGTGTACCACACTTCTACACTCTGAGTGTAAGGAGTTTTTGCAGTACTTTAGATAGTATTAGCATAGTGGGCAATTGGTATACCGGTCTGAAAGATCTGTTTTTAAATACTACCAGTTGCATTTGGGTTGATTGCATTGATCAGCTTTGGATCGTAATCATATAGCATTTAGTTAATGCAGTTAAGCTACAGTAGACTACTTCATCTCCTCTTTGCAGGACAGTGATAGTTAGGGTCTTAGTTTAGGCACCAACAAAAGATCATCATTAAAGAAATTGTGCAACATTTTGGGAAAAATGCTTATTTCCTTTCTGGCAGAGGCTTAGATGAGGACTCTGATGTCTACTGTACGCATTTAATATGAAGCTACAGGCACCAGGATGTTAGCTTAGCTTAGCATAAAGATTAAAAACAGGGGGAAACAGCTACCTTGGCTCTGTCCAAAGATAACAAAATCGGCCCCTCTAAAGCTGGTTAAATAACACGGTATAATTTGCATGTCTGGGTGAATGGAAAACGGCACCCTGATAGCTCACCTAGTAGAACTCATGGACAAGACTGTGTCCTTATCGCAGCAGGCCGGGTTTGATTCCAATCTGTGGCCCATTGCTGCATGTCACACCCTCTCTCTCTCCTCCTTTCCTGTCAATTAAATGAAGTAGGAAACAAGGCCAGAAAGTTCATTTATGAAAGACAGAAATTAATGATTATTTTATTTAGCGATTAATCTGCTGATTATTTTCAGTGATTAATTATTTGGTCTAACGTCATGAAGTACAACATCTTTTTTTGAATGCTATTATGTCCGAGCAAATTTTCAGTTCACTAAAATTTCAGTTGATATAAATCAGCCTCCTAAAACTTCAAGGAAACTCCCAGAATATGTTAAAAAAAAAATTACAGACTGATGATACATGAAAGGACATAAGTGTCACACTCTATAAAGTCTCTATAATATCTGTGGCTGTCATTACGGGGGGGCCCAGAGGAAAAGAGTCATGCCTGCACACAGTCTTCTAAACACAAACTCAAAACCAGATGGATTTGGGAGATTGTAGGAACACTATTGGAGATAAAATGAAATTCCTGTTTTCTCCCAACGTCCTTAAAGGGGTAGCGTGGAGTTTAGTTGCAGCTGTGAGCCAAAAAGCCTGCACAGAGGGCACTGGTGGAATTTAAGGTTTTGTTTGTGTATATAAAAGTTAATCCTGGTTATAATTTGAAAAGACAAAAAGGGGTTAGCGCAAGGATGAACATAAAAGCTGGTGTAGAGCTGCAGCCGGAGATAACTTAAGTCAAGGCTCCGATGCTATCTGAGTCAATGAAAAAAATACCTTGTGTGACAGAAGTCTGTTTAAAGTGTTAATGTGCCACAGACTTGCACTCTCCAAAGGCCACATGCTTTTAATTCAGTTTGTTTACCGTGTCTCCACAGTCCTGCCCATTACAATGGCAAACACAGGAAGGTTTGTTTAGGAATCAGCTGTTAGTTAATAGAGAGCAGCTTCCAAGGTCACTCTGCTGTCTTTGTCAGCAGCATGTCCCCTCCGTGTGGCCTGCAGGCTGGTCGCTGTCGCTTAAAAAACACCCCCTGCTCTGCACGGGTGAGATTAAACCTGAGGGATTTGTAGTCTCACCGTCTGCCTGTCAGGAGCCATGCGCAGAGTGACGGAGCATGTTGTGACGGCTGTCCTCGTGGTTTCAGCTGCATGAATGGGCGGCTATTTAGTCTGCACCTGAAAAGATTTGAGGCCAGAGAAGAGAGGAGGCAATGTGACTTGTGAGGGACTCAGGATCTGAGGCGACGATGGGTTTGACTAGTGGGTGCATTTCACCTGCAGAGGTTTGAACATGTTTCTCACAAGGTAACACGTGATAGCTTTGTGAATTTCAGGTGATTTAAACATAATGGTCTCCGCAGCAGAGCAGCTGCAGATCCCCCACTGCTCTGAGGCTATGAAATTTTAATGTGGCACTCTCATTATACTGTAAGCTGTCCGGTCTTACATCCCAACGCAACACTGAAACACTTGTTTGTCAGCTTCTCACCCTGAATGTTCACTGACCAGGGACAGTGGTCAGATTCAGTTAGAAACATTTGTGTGAGAAAATTTCCACTTGTGACTTAAGCCACAATTTGTTACTTTAAAATTTAATCTTTTTGCTGTGAAAGTTAGACAGACTGTATGCACACAGAAAACAACTGAAAAGTTTTACATGATACTAACTTTTATTGCATGTTAACTGTTTGAGGGCGCAAACACAGTGGTTCAGGTCGTTTCACAAAACTTTTTGACACTCCTGACAGCTGCTGTGCATTTTTAGAAGAGTTAAATACTTCTTTCTTAATGCTTTTGACTTTATTTGTTATTTTATGATTTTAAAGTTGGCATCCAAAACCATTCCAGTCGAGCACACCAGTTCAAACACTTGTATGAAATTTGTTTTTAAAAGAAGCTCGGTGTAAAGGGCAAGTTCATACTTGCAATGATGGACACAAAGGAGTTTTCCCTTTGGGCTTGGCTTAATAATGATGTTTGTCCTCTAATGACAACATTAGGGCTTTAGCTAATGATGAATGCCTGCTGATTAACCTCACTATTATTTTTAACATTAATCTAGAGCCTTAAGTGTAATCTTTAGGCGATTGTTGTGTCTGATCGCTTTTAATCATATGTTAAAAGAGCAAATCCTGTATGAAAAGATAGCACAAGCTAATGTTTGAGCAGTACGGCCTAATAAATGCCAATGTGCTGATGTGTAACAGCAAATATTTACAATGTTCAGCATCTTAGTTTAGCATGCTGGCATACTGACATTCATTAATTTAGTGCCACTAATTTATGACACTAAATTATTTTTTTCAGTAGTCTGAAAGAAAGTAAGAGAAATGGTTCGTCAGAAAAGCTTGACGGAATTCAAGTAGAGCCGCGTTACACATCGGCTCCACGTTCACTAATGTGCTGTCACAGAGCGGCGGTGAGTTTGTCTCACGAGCGACCAACAGAGTCGAGCAGTATTATCAGCATTGGGGCTGAATGCTTGACTGTGTGGTTGTGGGATCTTCTATTCGACCAGGGGAGAAATTATCCTGACAGTGTGTGACTAGGCTCTTTTCGCCTGTCTGCCTCTCTGTGCGTCAGATACGAGCCGAGCTGGACGCGGGCCTCTGGCTGTCCTCTGTCCGGAGCTGAGAGCCCGTCGCTTCCCATCTCCTATCACTGTGTGGTTGTAAGACAGGCGGTGCTCTCTTTACTTCACCCTCCGCGGTGTGAGATGATTTCTCGGTGATGGCGATGAGCACTGTAAATGATTTCACACTACACATGAGATGCTGACTGGCCCCTCTAGTCTCTAATCGATTGACCCTCCCTTACAGCCCGTTGTGGCTTGTTAATTGGTCTCCAGCTCCCTGCTGACACAGTGACCCTAATGGAGGAGAATTAATGCTGTCTCGTCATGCATTAACCTCCCTCCTCCCTCCCTCTCAGGTCTAACCTCTGCTCCTAGCCTCCCCCACCTCCCCTCCATCACACAGTCCCTGGTTTAATAACAGCTGGGTAGACGGGGCAAAGTGCACACGCACTCCCGTCCTGTCACATGTCCTTGTGCCTCTGGGAGCCGCGGTCAGGTGACACTCCAGCCAACCAAATTAAAGCACCATGGGGCACACACTTAATGTTTGCACACTGTGGTCCCCTAATTAGTTTAAACATAATTCAGGCATTGTCAAGGGAATGAGAGGCTTCTTTGCATGGGGGGTCAGATAAAGCTTTAGGGGATGCGACTTCTGGATGATACATAATTTTGTGCTTTCTTTTGTCTGTATTTTTAATAGATCTTATGTGTAAAACAAAACAAATAATGAAAGGATTAGGACTACAACTAGAATTTATTTGTAGCCCCAGTAAAGCTATATTTTTTAATAGATTATGCAATAAATTACAGCAAATCCAAAACTGGAAATTAGTCTATGATGGCATTACTGCTCCGGTAACAGTAGATTACCTTTTCTGTCTTTTTAAGTAACCTATTTGGGTCTGGATGGCTTAGCTGTATGGCTGCAAGCTTAAAAACTCTGCATGGCAGCTCGCCCCTACTAGCTGCTCCCTCCATTATTTACAAGTGTGAATATTTCATGTTGACATCAGGGTAGGGACTTTGTAAGAGGGGCTGCTTTAATGAGCTGTGGCACTCGCTCATCTGGCCCTAAAACAGGCCAGTGAGGGCTCCTTTTGGGCGCAACAAAACCTGTGAGGGGGCCTGCAGTATAACAAGAGTTCAAGTGTTATTTTGTGTTAAAATGCTGGAGGAGAAGGACAAAAAAAAATCTTCTGTCTTTGGAGCAAGCAAACCAACAAATTGTTTTTTTCCTGAGGAAGAGCCTCAAGCAAAAAGGCGAGGTTTCCCCCTGCTTCTTTGAATGAGAATCAAAAACCTGTTGAAACTAGTAAATTCTTATCTAGATTGCAAAACAAGAGCAAAAATTGCACACTCACTTTGAGCTCTGAGAGTTGGGAAGCTGATCATCAATCATCCCTTTATGTATTATAAATAAACCGATCAGGCTCCAACTTGTAGTTTTCTCCTCTGTAATAATAAAAACGCGCGCAGTCCTCCGAGGTGGAGAAGAAGAAAGAGCCAGACTCATTAAAGCCAAAGATCTGACTTTATTATACAGCATGTGTATGCGAGAGTGTGTGTGTTTGTACGTCATACAGTGCGATGAGTCAGAGACCTTCTTGTATTAAGAGTCTTTGAAGAGACAGAATAAAACTGAGGGCGATGCAGCTCTGCTCTCACACACTGCCTTTTAGCTGTGGTTGTTCTCAGTCAGGGTCAGAGTAAGCAATCTCACTGAGCGCTGAATGTGATTCAAAAATGGCCGATTGTCCTTGTTGAGATGCTTGTAAACACTTTTTGTCTGCAGTCGTCTTTCACTCTGAGTGGCTCCGATGATAACAAAACTTTTCTGCTCTTCCTTTGCAGTGAGGGCGTCTTCAAGTGTCCAGAGGATCAGCTGCCGTTGGACTATGCTAAGGTACAGTTTGTACCTCACGCAGCACACTTCCATTCACTCATCATCCTAAACTGAAGACAGTGTTACTTAATAGTGCTGTACGAGCAATAATTTTCCTCTCAATATTATAATAATAACTTTATTTGTAAAGGACTTTGCAAAAAAGAGTCACAAAGTGCCAAACAGTGAAACAACAGAGTAAACAAAAACAACAGTTGCCGTTTTTACACTTTTTCTTTTTCTGGTGTGTTATGTTCCACTTTGGGGACGCACCTAAAAACAGGGAAGAGTAGACAGCAGCATGGAGCTCAGCAAGAGTAATGCAGTGGTTAAGTTTCTATATCTTTTCCTTCAGAAAAGTTTTCCCCTAAAATCATCACAAGTTCCCTCACCTCTCTGTTTCCCCAGTGTTGCATTTAACTTTACACAAAAAGCAAAATCCCTGCTTCATGTTGTCCTCAGATTTCACCATCATGTGAAAGAAAAACTAACACGGGCATTAATTCAAATCAGTTCTCTCCTTCTAAAGACAGAAGTTAGATGTTAGTGGGTTTTGCGTGGGTGCAGCTTCCAGGTGTGAATGTGTAACTGTGTGAATGTGATCAGGGCTCCCCTTGAATCCCCCTGAATAACTAAGTTTTTTTTTAAAAAAAAACACTGAACACAAAGTGTGATACTGATACAGATGTCATGATGTGATTACCGTTTCAGAGCATCTCAAAAATAAGTTCTAACGGGGGACAAAAGTGTATTCCAAATAGCTGTCAAGACATTTTACTCCAAAGCACAAGAGTAAACCTTGTGCTGGCAATCTTTTGGATTATCCTTATTTATTTATTTGAGAGGGACCTTGCAAGTTGATGAACATTACTAACAGCAATATAAACAAGCCAGATTCTAGTCAGAGGCTAATTGCCTTCTGTTGTCCCCGGTAGATGGACCAAAGGTGCATGTTTTGACGGTAGGAGGAAGCGTCAAATAGACGAGAAGTCAAAAAACCTCTGAAGTCAGTGTAATTCATCCTCTGGGGAACATGAACACGGAAATGTTTTTCCAATGCTAACCCTTTTCAAGTTAAAGTAGAGATTTTTCATTCTGGCTTAGATTGTTGGACTGACAGAGTCATACCTAGAACTGCTTGCCTGGCAAAAAAATAATAAGAATACAGACAAAATTTAAAGATAGAACACGAAATAAACCAGTAAGGCAATGAAACAATATGAAAATGAAAACCAAACAGGTTGTGAACATTATAAAAGACTTTGAGGTCAAAGAGATTTTTACAAAAATGTTAGAGATTTGGCAGAAATAAAAGTAGAATTGTTAAAGTGCAGGTGCTTCAAAAATGTAAAAAAAATTGTTTTCAGCTGTCCAAACAGAACAAATGCAAATCAGAGAGGATATAGCTAATCCTGTTACGTAAGACTAGTTTTAGGTGTGATATAAGATGCAAATTGCAAGATTTGAAGAGAAAACCATCTTGGTGACTGTGACCTGAAAATGTAACGATAAACCAGTGAATCCGAGGATATCATATAAGCAATAACCTTAACCCAGAGTCAGTTTTTCATTTTAGTTGGAAAGCAGAACATTTCTAAACCACCACTTTTTTTTTCCTAACCCAAATAAATCCCTCGCAGTCCAGAACAAGAGAATTCTGTCTTTATTTAAACCAAGCTCTTTTTCTCTTTGTTTTTTAAAGGCAGTTAATCAGATTGTGTCCTGAGGGGAGAAAGATAGTGGCTAACAGTCTTTCTCCCACGTGATACCTTTATTGTAAAGTGAGAGAGTGCATACAGGGATAAGAGCTTAATTCTGAACTATGCATGAGAGACCAACCAATGAACAGCGAATGATCGCCCTGTTTCTGAGCAGCCTTTGGCATCAATTGAAAGTAGCCGCCCGTGTGTAATTCTTCCATGCATTTGGTTAGCGTTAGCCTGAATTAGCCACTGAGCCATTAGCCGCAGCAGGATCAGCGGGACAGCAGTGCAGGTCTGCATGCTGAGCCGGCAGTGATGAAGGCGCCTGTAATAGCAGGGACTCCCCACGGGAAGGATGTGCTCATGGCACACCTGTCAGACATTATTTACCCTCACAGGCTCCCAGTCGCCTGCAAATTATCCCGTGCTGGTGGTCTACTGTCAGGGTTATTGGAGTGCTCCCTGCGCGTTGCACACTGTCCTTCGAAAGCGTGCACAAACACAACCTCGCTCCGACAGACCAAGTGTGCTGCAGTCATTAAGGGATTGTGCTCTAGTAGTAGTAGTAGTAGTGTGGGGCTAACAATGGCTAAAGCAGACAGAATAAACCCCCAAGTTGGAGCTCCAAAGAGCTTAACCCCCCCCGATCTGCCTGAGACTAAGTTATTAAAAGGTCATTATTGCCGTCTCCCTGCAGATTCCAAGACGGGAACAATGAGAGAGTGTTTCAGTTTGAGGATTTTTCCCTCTTTGCCTCTCCTGCAAGAATGTGATTATGGCTGCAAAAAATGTCTGCTTCTACTGTTTAAATAAAGAGCAGCAAGTCAGGCATGATTTTTTTAACCTTTAGTGTATCTGTGTTTCCGTAGAGCTCATTTAACAGATTACACTTCAACACACTCACTTAGTTTGGCAGAAGCAGACACGGCACACACACACAGCAGCTAGAAACAATGAGTGAGATCGGTTGAAGTGTTTTATTGCTCATGATTTTCCAAATGGCTCTCTTGTTTCTGTGCAGAGGCACGTGAGCACAGTCGGGCCGTTGCTGAGCTGTTATTTGTTTAGAGGGCTGTTGTGACATTCTGAGGAAGTGGCTTTTCTTGTTTGACCGGGACTCTTGCTCGTGTGACAGCGTGGGGGATGGAGATGCAGAGCAGTAAATCCTCAGGACTGCACTCTGTGGAGGAGGATTTGGGGTGTTTGGGCAGAGAAGTGACTCATCTCCATCGCTCAGTGACCGAGGAAAAATAAATCTCTTCCTCTGCTCTCTCTGCCTCTCTTAAAGATCCCATAAAGCCATAAACTGACTCATTATCACTGCAGTGGTGGGTCGACTCACTGCTGCAGTTTCTAACGCAAACAATTTGAGGTTGTGTGCGTGTGTGGATGAAGAACTCTTCGTGTAGTTCAGCATTCAGTCTTGTTTGATACGATGCAGAAATCAAAATGTTAGAGTCACTGTAAAAGATATTTAAAGGAATGGTTCTGCGATTCAGAAAAGATGCATCATAAAAGTTACTCCGAGCTCGGTGAAGAAGGACTGGAAGCAGGAAGGAACAGTCTGTCTGCCTCTGTCTGTAGTAAAAACAAATACACCTGCCAGCCTGCTGGTTTACTTACATACAGTAATTTGTTAGTCAAAGAGTCAAACTGGAAGTGTTGATGCTATTTATTGTGCTACATACAGAGTCAGCTGTCATAGCTTCATGACCCTCCTTCGACCAAGGTGGCAGTTTATTTCCTGTCGTGAAGTCCCGCCCTTCTACTTCTGTGTTTGTCGATTTAAAAGACAATTTTGCAAAACAAGAAAGTTTCAGTTTATCACACAACTGCTGAGTTGTAAGACTTTGAAAATACTCAGAAAGATGATACACCTGATCGTCGTTTAAGTGACATCAGCAATCACCAATTAACTCTCTGTGTGTGTAGCTGCAGCTCTCAACATGCTCATGCTTGTAATGATTTTTACCTTTTTGAATACATTTATCCTCATTCTGAAGAAACGAAAGAGACTGTGCAAAAGTTACAGACGTGTTAGCATGGTGACGTATATTGTGCGAGACAAGAGGTGTCGTTCAGTGAGCTGTTTCGCAAAAACTAAGTGGTGCTTAACTGTATTCACGACAAAGTGCAATTATGTTTTTTAGAATAATCTTTTAAAATGACAAAAATCATATTTGAGAATGAGGCCACAATTTCAGCGGGATCAAAAAATAACTTGTCCTTGTCTGTTGACTACTGTACAAGTTTTTTCCAAAATTAGGTCCCATGGGAAGGGGATGTGACTTAGCCACATTATTAAGTGAACGTATTAAAGTATTTCTTAAACAAATGTGAGTCAGAGAAGGCAGGAGACAAACAGAAATATTGTGAGTTTGTAGGGAAGTCTGACAAAGTAAGCTTACAGAGAAAACTTGAAATGCTTATCTGGTAAAATACTTTGTTATTTTCAATAAATTCAATGAAAAGACCAAAACCAACAATCCACTGAACTAGTCAACCTGTTTTCCTGCTCCCTGTGGCTCTCACTCATGAGTCTGTTTCTCTTTTAAAGACTTGAATCTTTAAAAACAGCGCACAAATATAGAATTTCCTTTCTTTTTTTCTATAAAAAAGATCAATACTGTATTTGTATTTGTCAAAATAAATACAGCACCCATGTTAATAGAGGAACATGTCACCTAGTGCAGCTGTGCCCCTTAGTGATGTGTTTTTAATGATTTTTGACAACAATGGAAGAATGAGATTTATTTGACTTTTTGCTATGCAGTCAATAGTTGTTCATAAAATCAATTCATTGTTGGTTTTTCGTTTGTTTTTGCAATTTATTGATGAGAAAAAAACTAAATATTGCTTTGTCCACAAAAAAGGGAGAAGACCAGGCACTCTGAGCATAAAAATGTAAAAATGAGGAAGGAAAGCCTTTTTTTTAATAACGGCCAAATCATTGAAAAACTTGTTTTCAACTTGTTTTGACCTCAGAGGTCTTCATCAGGGCTTACAACACGATTTCATCCTTTTATATTCAGACTTATCCTTTTTTTAATCTTTACTTTCATGTTTTTGATGTACTAAATTTCTTTGTAAATGGGCTTATTATGTTGTTTTGATGTTTGCCGGTTATTAATATGAAAGTGTAATGTTTAAAAGTACTCATGGTTTGTTAATTACTGCTTGATATCCTGTTAAATCCATGTATCTCCAAACTTTTTTTTGTCTTAATCTACTGGGTGTTTAACATGTCATAAGGAGAAAACTTTGTAAAATAAAAATAGAAATTGTTCCTTTTGTGTATTAAAACAATTATCTCGTTTTCCAGCATGACCTGGTCCTCTCCTCTGAACACTTTGTGACCTTGTCCTGCTTTTCTCGCCCAGATCTACCCGGACCCGGAGCTGGAGCAGCAGATCCTGGCGCTGCCGATCCGCTGCATCCACAGCGAGGAGGGCTGCCGCTGGACCGGCCAGATGAAGCAGCTGCAGGTGAGAAGCCTCAGTGTCCTCTCTCACTTTCCCTTCATCAGTTTCCCCTACGTGTTTTTGTTTGATCTCTGCTGCCTTATCAAACATTTCCTCATGATACCGCCTTCCCTCCCCCTCACCTCTTGTTTTCTGCCGGCAGCCTAGCTGACGCCTAACATGTGGGTGTGTGTGTGCGTGTGTGAGTTTAATTCCTCTCTGTCGTTGTGTCTCCCTCAGGGCCACTTCTCCACCTGCGCCTTCAACGTTATACCTTGCCCCAATCGTTGCTCCGTCAAGCTGACGCGCCGCGACTTGCCCGACCACCTGCAGCACGACTGCCCCAAGCGCAAGGTCAAGTGCGAGTTTTGTGGCAGTGAGTTCACCGGTGAAGCCTACGAGGTAAACAACAACTCCAGACCTGTTTTTATTTCTTATTTCCTCCTGATGCATCACAGTGGGAGCTTGACGTAAACAACCCTGAATGACACCACGTAATTTCCATCTCTATATGAAAGCTGTCTTTGTGAAAAGCAGCAGGACTGATGAATGCAGCGTGTCACTGCCTTCAGAGCGCGTTGGTCTGTTTTGAAATAACACGTGTGTTGGCAGAAGGAAAGAAGCTTTGACTGGGTCTTTCATACTGAATGTGTTTTCCTCAGTGAGCAGGCTGAAGGACCTCAGAGTCTCCTCACTAACACCTCTGTCATTTCTACCACGTTGCCCCCTCCTCTGTTTATTCCGACCCGCATGGTCCCTGCTCTGCACACAGTTACAGGTTATAAATCCACCTTTTTGGCTCCTACAGTGGAAATATACGCTCATGTTTACATCTATGCATCGTTTTTAACCTTTCAAAACAAATAGTACATGAGTAAGACCACAAATAAAGATTAATGACTACAAGTTGATGCCTCCGAAAGCCAAAGAAATTCAATTCAGCCACATTTAAAAGAAAGAAAAACTGCAAATCCTCACAAAGGAGACACTGCAACTACAGAAACTGGTGGTTCTACAAGCAAAAACTGACTTAAATGATTAACCCGTAACTGGAATAGCTTGAAATTAATGTTGTGATGATTAGGGGTGCAATGATACGTTTTAACAAAGATACGATGTGCATTACGATACATGGTTGGCAATAAGATACAAGAATGGTATGGGCTCATTTAGAGTGATAAGATGTGATACTATTCAACGACAAGAAATCGATACAGTAACTTTGTTTTGCCTAAAATAGAGGAAGATGAAAGGCCTATTTCCATGCAGGGGTCGAGGAGGTAAAACACTGGAAAAGCCTGATAACCCTGAACTACACAAACTTTGAGTTCACAGCCTCTATTCAATCTGTGTGGACCGCAAATACGGACTGAAAATCACTCGTTCTCCCGGCACTTCCCCGCCATTATCTGAAGCGACGCTGCTGACGCAATACATGCGCCCGGACTGTCAGAGAATGGGAGGATGACCTGGAGTAATGCATGCAATTACCTACCATCATAAGTGCGAAAAATACATCCGCATGACAACATTTGACGTGCTAATTAAAAGGCACTAATTCATAGCATCAGTACGGTCAATTTTCGCTTTGAAAACTGATTTTATATTGATACAAGTCCACACAAGAAGAAAGATTTGTAGTTAACCTATAGATGTAGTTTGATCGTAGAATTATAAATCGATGCATCAACACATCTATGTATCGTTACACCCCTGGAGATGATCAATTATTGGATTACTAACGACTAATACTTGAGTTCAGTGGTGGAAAGTTTATTTTACTTAGGTACTGTACGATACTGAAGGTTCTTGTACTTTTTTTTTATTCCCATCTACTAAACCACTATTTGGAAGCAAATATTGTACTAAATACTCCACTATTATTGTGGATTAAGCTGTAACCAATCATGTGCTCCCTTTCTTTCACAGAACCACCAGGGTGTGTGTCCTCAGGAGAGCGTTTACTGTGAGAACAAATGTGGGGCGAGGATGATGCGTCGCCTGCTGTCCCAGCACGGCATGGCCGAGTGTCCCAAACGCACACAGCCCTGCAAGTACTGCGGCAAGGAGTTTGTCTTCGACACAATCCAGGTCAGTTTCGCACAAGTTTACCCTCAGAATCTCCCTTTTCTCCCCAAATCGACAAAATGATAGGCTTATGTTTAGCATGATGGAGCCAGTTCAGTGACATGATACATTTTCTCTGAAAATATCCTGCGTGTCCCCGTTCTGTGGCAGCTGGACGTGTGCATACAGCACGAGGCTTTTATTTGGAGGCTCTTGCCTCTGTTCACATCTGGCCAGAGGCTGAGCAGACAGTGTCACTCTCCCCACTCCCACATTTTGGGGTCAAGATGTAACACCCCTTTTTTTTTCTCTAGTCATTTAATTTATATGTAATTTCATCGTTATAAACAACAGTTGGGAAATAACTTTTTCAGGCCTTTTGCCTCTGTACATAGTGTTTAGAGATTCTTTTTGACAAAACTGGTGCAAGATTTTTTTTAAAAAGCATTGCATGATGGAACTTAAACATTCAATATGTGCAATTTAGTTTGTTTTAGTTCAGCATTTTCCATTCGTCACCTTTTTTTTACCATCCAGTCTATTGCAGGGCTACAATCAGTAATTATTTGTTTTGAGTTTGGACTGTTGGTGAGACAACAGTCTTGGACTTGGAGAGACTGTGATAAATATTTTTTTTACAATTTTCCAACCAAGACAAAAAATAATTGGCAATAAAAAATAATCTTTATTTGAAGATTTTTTATTATCCAATTAAAATAATAGTTTTTTGTCTATAAAACAGATTAAAGAAACTTCCAAGAGTTCAAAGTGACCACTTTAAATTTCCTGTTTTTCTGACTATCGAATGAACCTTAATCTCAGTTGACTGTTATGTAACTTAACCTTAAAACGTGACTTAAAAAAATAATTTATCAATTATTCTAATTATCTGTCCATCAATCTGCATCTCAGCTATTGAGGATTTTATTACATTAATTGCAGGGTTGTGTTCCTACTATAATTTTCTGGGCTTTGTGTGTGTTTTTGGCTTTGTGGTCTCAAGACTTTCTGTGGCTTCAGGCTGTTTAATAAATTGTTGTCTATTTTTTTCTGGTCTATTTTTGCTGCCTCATTTTTAATACCACATGTATGTTTTTGAAACTTTGAAGGACATTCCTTCCCTGTGCAGCTATTAATTTGACTCAGCAGCATGTGTTCTTATCGCTCATGCTGTCGGTCGACGATGCACACATTAATATTAACCCTGCCTCCCCCTGCAGAACCACCAGTACCACTGCCCTCGGTTTCCTGTGCAGTGCCCAAACCAGTGTGGCACACCCAACATTGCCCGAGAGGATCTGGCTAACCATGTGAAGGACAACTGCGGCAGCGCACTCGTTCTCTGCCCCTTTAAAGACGCTGGCTGCAAACACAGGGTAAGACTGACCTGAATTATTTAAACTTGAATATTTATTTAAGCCTCGGTAGGAACATCTCTGTTGATATATGTAAATCAACATGTTTACATGCTTCCTTTTGTTATATTTCCGTCATATTCTCACTCAGTTGTCCAAAGCAATGATTTCCCAAACGTACAGTACCGTCCCTGCAGGGCCTACTTTAATGAGAGCAGCACTTCTATATTCTGACTGCACATTTCTGTCTATTTTTGAAACTGACATCAATTTGAGAAAAACGGGGAGACGCTCGAGGAAGAGCAGCAGATGAGCAGCATCCTCTGTCACTCTGCCAAGATTTACAAAGCATCTGGAAAGCTCGATGGATAACATTTATAAGTGACCTGATGCAAAGCAGAAAGCATGTCACCAGAGTGACCATTGAATATAACCATCCAAATGTCCACATTTTTATCATGCCCAGGTTATGGCAGCAGACTCGTAAATAGAAGTTTGATCCGAGGATGCAGTGTCCAGTTATTAGCTGTATATTCGGGATTTATGAACAGATAAGCATGGTAACTGCACAGATATGGGCAAAATCAACATTGTTTTGCAGTAATATTCAAATTTTTCCTGCATGAATTTCAATAAAGCCAAAAAATTTATTATTAAAGTAAAGGTAATGGGCAAAAAAGAACTAAGGTGTGATACTTTAGAGCTTGATATTCAGACAACATTTCATTTGGAAAAAAACAAAACAAAACAGAGATTTAAGATTTTTTGGTAATGTCCTTTGTCCTTTACCACTTCAAACCAAATTAATATTCATATAGAAATGCTTTTATTATAAGTAGACCTCAATTTTTATTTAAAATAAAAGGTGCAGTGTGGCCTAATGCAGGTCTTAATTTTGTTTAGCCATCCTGTTCTTTTCCCTGTTCTCATTTCTTCCAGGACTATAAACCGATTTCTTTTTTGTCTCCTTTGAAACAAATCATGCTTTATTAATTTATTAATTCAAGAACAAGTTAAAGTATAATGATTTTATAGTATTTTGAGGGCAGTTAATCTTGCATGTATACATAAATGACCTATTAATGTTCATAGAAAACAATTTAACTAAAACCTAAGAGATCTAGTTCCCCCACACAAGCTATTTTTGTGAACAAAGAGTTCCAGAGAGTAGCTTTGTTGCTTAATGTGGCTGTGAATGTGTATAAGTCTGCTCACTGTGCAGACGCATGTAAAGCGTGTAATTCATCTCTTCGCTGTCTTTCTTGCAGTGCCCCAAACTGGCTATTGGTCGTCACCTGGAAGACACCACTAAGTCTCACCTGACTATGATGTGCAACCTGGTGGGGCGTCAGCGGCAGGAGATCCTGGAGCTGCGGAGGGAAATGGAGGAGCTGTCCGTCAGTCACGACGGCGTCCTGATCTGGAAACTCAACGACTACTCGCGCAAACTCCAGGAGGCCAAACTCCGAAGCAACCACGAGTTCTTCAGCCCGCCCTTCTACACTCACCGCTACGGCTACAAGCTGCAGGTGTCGGCTTTTCTTAATGGAAACGGCAGCGGCGAGGGCTCCCACCTCTCCGTCTACATCCGTGTGCTGCCCGGAGAGTACGACAGCCTGCTGGAGTGGCCCTTCTCCTACAAGGTGACTTTCTCCATCCTGGACCAGAGCGACCCATCGCTTTCCAAACCCCAGCACATCACCGAGACCTTCAACCCCGACCCCAACTGGAAGAACTTCCAGAAGCCCTGCAGCAGCCGCAACTCGCTGGACGAGAGCACCCTGGGCTTCGGCTACCCCAAGTTCATCTCTCACGAGGAGATCAAGAAGAGGAACTACATCCGAGACAACTGCATTTTCATCAAGGCGTCTATAGAGATTCCACAGAAGATAATGGCTTAAGATCCGACCTTTCTTGTTTTTTTAATTGAAGGAGAAGGATAGGTTTAAGACTGGAACTGACACTTAACCTTAAAAAGTTCTACACACTTACCCTTTAGATACTTTCTGCCCTGACAGCCTCTCCACCACAGAGCTTGAAGCGAGTCTGTTTGGCTGTGTGAACTGACTCGGAGGACCTTGATATATCACAGAGGAGAAAGTGTTTGGTCTGCAGAACCATCACTCTCTGGTGTTTCTTTTTTTATTTTTTTTTATCTGTTTGCTGACCTTTTATCACAGTCTAAGACAAAAAGCCTTGGAAATCAAACAGTGCCTAGAGAGTTTATCTTAAGTTATATTTTTGTTTGTTATTTCCGCCGTGCAGATGTTAAAGATTATGGAAAGATATAAACATAGGGGTGAAGTGCTTCGCTAAGCCTTTGCACTTAGAGTAAGAGAAAGTCAGCAGCTGGTTAGAGATATCCCATCAGGGTGATCTAAATAAGAGGGAGCTCAGCAGACTCAAGCTCAAGCCCAACTGCCTTCTGTTTACATGCTCATACAGTATAGTCCCATTGATCCCTTAACAAACACAGAGCCCTTGGAAAGAGACGACTCGTGAGGTTTGTGTACACACAAGCATCAAAATTGATGTTTTCAAGTGAGCAACCTGATGCTTCAGTTTTTATTTTGTGTTTTAAAGGAAAAGTTTTGGTTCGGTTAAATGAAAAGATCAATACCACTTAAATATCTGACTTGCAATATAATGCTAAAATGCAGCCGGTTAGCTTATTTTAGATCAAAGACTGAAAAAGTGGGGATCAGCTAGTATTTGCTAGTAGGGAGTTACCTCTTAAAGCTAAATAATTAAAATATTGTATTTCGTTTGTTTATTCTGTACAAAAACTTAAGTGTAAAAATGACAATTTGATGTTCTAGAGGGGTTTATAAAACTGGCCATTTCTTTGCTGTAACTTCCTGGAGTCTCAGTGGTTGCCAGGCAAATGGTAACTTTACTGCGTTGTTGTTTTTTTAATTTGATTTATTTGTTTTTATTCATTGTCCTGATTGTCCTGGTTTAAAAAAGAGTTATGAGGTTTTAATTAGTTAGCTTTAGAGGTGCTTTTTTTATGTCATTTTTTTTTAAACTTTTCAGAGCTAGGCTAGCTGTTCCCTGCAGTTTCTAGTCTTTATGCTAGGCTAAGCTAACTTTCAGTACTAACCAGCAGTAGCATTTTAATTAAAAGAATGCTGTCATATCTGAGGAGAAGAACACAGTAATTTGCTTTCTAACCAATATTTAGATTAGAGATTGATTTCACTCAAGTTTGTGCAGTAATTACGAAGCTAAAGCTAGAAGATAGTTTAAATCTTTAAGCTAATGATGGGCCAAGCGAAAAGTTTTCTGAAGGTGAAATATTAGTTTGATATTTTGGGAAACACACTTATAAATGTTTTTAGTGAGACGAGAAGATTGATAACACACAGGTCTTCTCTGTAACGTCATCATGAAGCTACAGCTAGCAGGCTGTTCTTCATGCTAGGCTAGGCTAACATGTTGGCTGTGGCCATATTGTACGGACAGATATGAGAGTGGTATCAGTCTTGTCATCGTACTCAAACTCACCCATCTTACAAATCGGAAAAGATTGAAAAAAAGCTTATTTCCCCAAAAATCAAGCTTTTCTTATGAGCTTTTAAAGCCTCACTTGAAACATATAAGTTGCAGATCCGTCTCTTTTAGTTAACTGCTCTGGTGGCTTGTGTTTTTCAGCAGTTCAGTACAGTCGTAGAAAGCTTCAGGAGCGTGTTGATGTAACCAAACACTTGATAGTGACCCTGTGAGGCTTCCTGTTTATTGTGAAGCCCACCTATAGGGGGGAAAAAAGCACCTTTTGTCAGTCTTCGGATGAGCAGAGCAGACAAAGAGGCCAGTTGTCTTGAATAGTGAAGGAAAAGCCATGTGGCCTTTTTATACAGTATGTCTTCGCATGAGGGTTTTAGGGGTGAGCAGGGCAACATAAACACATGCATGCTTCATGTGCTACCACCTGGACCACATTTTTTTGTACTGTAACCTGTATTCTTGAAATCCTCTCCCGTTGATGGCTACTTCGTCTCTTTTTTTGGACCATTTGAAAGTTGACAAATTGTCAAAAACAGGAATTTTTCTTACTTTTTTTTTTGGATTTGTTTTATATAAAGAAAATGTGAACGCTGTCGGTAATCTAACCTATAAAGACAATGAACATCTGGCTGTGAAGTGCATTGTTATATAAAGCCTGGGCATGGAAGTTGTAGCCTACTGCTTGAAAAAACAGTTAATGACACGACCTCCGCAATTGTGTGGGCGCCTCTGGACTGACTACACCTTTATTGTTATCATGGTCGCCGTCTCAACTTCAGCTCGGCACACGATGTGGCATTAAGGAGCGTTTGGAGGCACGCTGCCCTGTGCGATACACCCGTCTCCGTCACAGCACCATCAGAGGGTGGAGGACTTTGATGATACAGTACACTCATGATGTATGTGAATACTAATGTAAAAATGCAGAAGCACATTCTGTCTTTTTATTATTATACATGGAAAAATTCATGATTTCTTGTCATAATACCAGTTGATATTTTACAGTGATTTAAAGAAGTGAGAAGATACAACTTTTTTGTAAGATTCTGTATTTTTCAAAATACTTAGCTGTTTTATACAAACACTTTTCGTTGGAGAGTCGGGGTTGACTACACTTGGGAATTTCAGACCCTTTCGTCTCTTGGACATTTGGATAAATTTGTTTGTACTTGTGGTTTGAGCCTCTCATACTCTGTCTGTATTATTTTCTCTTAAAAGTATTTATTTTAAGGAGCCATCATGTGAGTTTGCACGGATGGTGCAAATGTTTTAATATGTTGATTGATGAGTGCTTGTCAATTTCTTAATTGAAATAAAATAACATATATTATAGCTGTTTCACCAATTGGTATTTTGTACAGTGGAGAATCTGAAGAAGCTTGTGCTTATTAGTTAAATCTTTACAAATTTCATCTGGTGGTTCGATTCCTGGCCCCTCTGGTGTGCATGTTCAGGTGTCCTCGGGCAAGATGCTAAACACAAAATTGCTCTCTATGGCTGTTCAATTGGCATGTGTATGAGTTTCTGATAAGCAGGTTGGCACTTTGAAGCCACTTGCCATTAGTGTGTGAATGTGTGTGTGGGTCAGTAATTACTGACTCTTGTTGTGAAAGTGCTTTGAGTAGTCGACAGACTAGAGAAGTGCTATATAAATACAGTACATTTAGCATTTACAGTCCATAGTAGACACTTTGCAAACATACAAAGTTAAGAAAAATGTGTGACAGTAACTTAGGGTTTACCCAACAAGTTTTACTGGTTATAACACATTGCTGCATCAATATGTGTTTAAGGGGTCTACTTTTAAAGTGGTCAAATCAAAGCAGCACAGGCTAAAACATCTTAACTTTAAGCCTTCAGTATGAGCCCATAAAGCAAGGATCCTACACTTCCCATGATGCAGCTTGGTAGTCTTTGGTTAGATCTTTGCCTGATAAATAGATATCTTTCCAATTCTGCACCCCAAGAAATTCATAGTCTATGACAAGTGTTACACAAAATTTGAAATGAATGAGTGGAAAACAAGTACAAAGTCAACATTAATTAATTAGTTAAAGTCCAAACAAACTCAAAAGGAGTCCTAATCTGATTAACCACAAGCATGATTAGAGCTAAGCAAACTTGGGGTCAAATATAAACCATAACAGGAAGGAAATGGCAAAACTGGTGAGACTTAAGCAGCTGTTGAAAGCAGCGGAAATAGAATAAACAACATGCATCCTCATTTTTTTGTACCTCACTACACTTTATCAAATTTCAAATTAATTGAAATAAATCCCTTCATGCCTCACGTTTGCTCAGGTACTAAGTTAAAGACTCCGTTTACACGGTGCAAATTTTTCCATCAAAGATAAACTTTTGTTGCAGTTCAGCCTTCCTTTTACATGACAGCGGCGTGCTGACGCCCCTGAAACAAACTTTTGAAACCAGGTTGCAGAGTGGAATCTTTTAAAATAGAAACCTTCTCTCTGGCTGTGTAAACTGGCAAAGCAGAATGCCTGTGACGGCAGTGACTACGGTAATGCTAATGCTAGTGTAAGTCAATGCATTCTGCAATAGCCAAGACCAAACTCTGATGAAGCACTCCACAGTGCACCCAAGGCAAGTCGAATTTTACGACAGTCTATTGAGACAAATTCAAGTGTTAGTAGCATAATTTCAAATTATGGCTGAATTTCTTTGATTTGTGG
>JAPZDX010000023.1:20579060-20593123 GCA_029783625.1 Naso annulatus | reverse complement strand
TTCACATAGTTGCACAAATTTAGTGTAAAGGTTTGTCATGAGCCAAAGGACAGCTTATTGACTGTTCGGGCAAACTGGCGAAAGGGGCGTGGCAGTGGGAGTGACCTTTCACAAAAAGGTACATAACATGGCCAAACTTTGTAGAAACGCACACACACTTTCAGTGTTTATGACTCGCCCCACCCTTTACACTTTAGCACCCTTCCATAACTCATCAACCACTTGTCGTAGACTGCAGATTCTTGTGGAAGGTGTCATTGGAGACAGTAATTTTTATTTCTTCACTTTCTTCCTTTCTAAATGTACAGAAAAGAAATTATTTACATCCCAACAGTACACTTTAATAGATGCTGGTCGCAGCTATTGCAAATTTGCGCTTCCCGAACCTTAGAAGAAGCTACTTTAATCCAACCCAAGATCTTTTCTGGGACCTGTGCATAAACCTAAATGAACAGATTACAACTGAAAGATTTCTTTTTCCAGTGTAATTTGTGACAGATTTTGGAGGCACTGACAAATGATGTCAAGCTGTCAGTCTGATCAGAAAATCTGACATGTTACAAAAACCAGGACTAAGTGGGTTTTGTCACCAAACTGCCTAACTGAATCACAAATATGGAAACTGTAAAGGGAAAAAGCAAAAAATGTTAAGATGCCAAAATTAAATCCTTGCGGTTGGGTCAATAGTAAAAAACAGTTGCATTAGATTGTACAGGGAATACATGTAATATAAAAAAATCTTTTTAGTCTTGGTCTGATATGGTTAAAGTTTAAGAAAATAGTCAAAATGTAATCCTTAAGTTTTCGGTTTGCATCTTTATAAAAATGTCCCACAGCAGATGTCTTTCATAAAGATGTAATTCGAGTTTGAATCTCTTGCGACAACCACAGATTGAAACCGTTTCCCATCACATTCACAGTCCTCTGAGAGAGAGAAAAAACTCCTCTTACAGATACATTACATGTCTTAAAGCCACAAGAGACAAGGACATCCTCTCCAACTCAAACAAGGACTCTACTGCAAGTCCCTCTAAACTGGGCTGCGGTGGGAGACGGGTGCTTTCACACGCTGAGCGACTCCCTGATCAAACAAGTAAGTAATACGTCAAAAGTTGGTGAGAAATAAGAGCGATAACAGCGTAATGGCTTCGAGTGGGCATAAATCTGAGCCTGCTGAGCCTTTTGAGACGGCTGACGATGAAGGAGCTCAGGTTGGAAGGTCATGAACTGTCTTTATGAGCTTTGTGGTGACTGAATAAATAAAGATAGACGGTAGGTAGAAGGGGTGACTCACTCCTCTGCCCGTGATTCAATGCATCTTCTGTCACAGTCATCGAAACAGAGAAGAACACACTTAATACATGGAAACCTCACAGCTGGGGAGAAGCAGCAGGCAGGAGCAGAACAGGAACCAGCAAGGGGGGATGAAGAGTGGAAACCGAAGCTGTTGGTTTGATTTCAGCTTGCAGATGGACACAGTCCTCTCCTTTGCCTGGCAGGGAGGGCCCTGACCTTTGACCCCAGCTGGATGCCTATTCTTGTAGGGGGGGGTGTCTCCCCCCCTGCTGCTGATGTGCTGCTGTTTTGACAACATCACGAAAAAGTCTTTCACCAAAGGAAACACCCATATGTCTGCTAAACCCCCTCTCAAACGGGGAACACCTCGCATCTTCATCTGCCCCATCTCTTTAAAGAGATTTAAATCATGTGTCAGATGTGAATAAAACTTACGTAATGGCGGTCCTGAGGCCGCCGTCCTCTGCTGACTAATACACTTCACAGAAAGATTCACATGTGCTGTGTGTCCCTGTAATCTGCAGGAGAAATATTGAACAACAGGGTTGGGATTGAGGAGATAATGCCGTAATCCCCACCTGCAATTTTAAAATCCACTCAATTCTGGGTAATCCCGGTTATGCAGAGTATCCGGTCAATGTAAGCATATTAAAACATAGCTATCAGCTATACATTTAATCAGTGTGGCATTATTTCTCCCAATACAGAAAGTCACATCATGCAACACAAACAGACGCTTTACTATCTCATTGCCCCACTGATCAGCTTTTATTCTTCATTTTACTTTTTTTAAGGAATATCATCAACATGCACTGAAATTAGGGCAGATTCGAACTTTATTAACTCAATGTATTTGTTTACTTTTTCTTTTTCTGCCTTTTGGTATATGTTATACCTTCTAAATTAACATCCATCAACTTGTTAGCAAGTTGCTTATATACAGATGCCCAGCAATTATGGAACAGTTCAGGCAAATAAATCATTTAAAGTTGTGCTCTGTCCCAGTGGCAAATGTGTCAGTGTTTGAATTTGCCATTACACTGCCTGGTTTAAACATCTGAAAATGCTTAACAGGTGAAAACATCTGTTGGAAATTGTGAAAAGTAATCAAAAAGTAATCAAATGTAAGAAGTTACATCACTTTGATAAAGTAATTGAAATAGTTACATTACATATTATATTTTAAATACAGTAACTAGTAATTTGTAACCTTTTACATTTCCAAACCTTTCCATCCCTGGTCATTGATTCCCAGACTGACCACTGTGTGTATTTTCTGTTGATGAGGACCTGAAGCTGGAGTGCAAAGCACCACTTCACATGCGCTCAGGCAAAGTGCAGCAGCTCTGGCTGAATAGCATCAGTACTCACGTCGACAGCACAACATGTGGACAAGTTTTAAAAACAAGCTTTCACAGAGAAACCCTCTGACTTCATGCGTGTAGCCGTCAGCCTGACTGCGTGTTGCACAAAATGCTTTTTCGCTCTGCACTTCTGTCACCAACCTCCTGTGTTAAATAATTAAAGCGGACACATTTTGGCATGTAGTCATGTTGTAAGGCAGCTTTTTCTCATCTGATACATTTAAGTTTAGCGTTAATGCATCAGTGGGAGCCGTGGTTGCTTCATGAATTTAACATTGTGCCTTCAAAGCCCAGAGGGAGTGTTACCTTGCAATGCCCAGCAGCAGAAGACCGACTCAGTCTGTCTGTACAAAACTCTTAAAACTTTAAAGTCAGACTTTGGCTTTCTTTAGTTGCATCATCTCTCCAAATTTAGTATTTATAATTAGAACCCGCCGTAGTGCATCCTGAGGCTGATTTGAAACAGTAGGCTTTATGAGCAGCCTCAGCACTTCTTCCCCCTGATTAACACACCAGATCAGCACTTTCATTACACACACTAACTTTTGGCACACTTTCTTCCTCTCTTTGTTCTTACAGAGAGTTTGCAAGACTGAGTTTGCTGTTGTTGGGGTGCCAACGGTGGTCCCTGTACTTGAGGCCAGCAGTTTTTCCTGATGGCCCAAAACTAAGGCAGAAGAAGAGAAGTAAACAAGAGGAGGCCCAGTGGGAGAGCTCTGTCAACACAGAGGGAATGTATCGGTGTCACCGGATACAGGCAGCACTCAGACAATGTGGAAGAACAACGCCGGGAAAAAAAGAAGACAAGTTCAATAAGCACATGGGTGTAGATTTGGTTTCAGACATCATATGCTCTTCAGCAAGCAATTTTATTTTTCTCATCTCTTAAATTTATAGCTGATCATGCTTTCCATATTATGTCACTATGCAAAAGACGCATACATCAGTGGATTATAATGTAAAGTTAACCTAATGAACCTTTACACTCAATTTGCACATCACACACACAAACCACACGTAAAAAACACACTCTACAAATAACAGGTCAACAGGTCAAACAAGTACTAACATAAAAGTAAACAAGCGCAAATTTGCAATAAAAGTTCTACTGTGCAGTCAACAAATGGTTAATAAATTATGAAAGGAAAGGGTGCGGGGCAAGTCATGACTGATGAAAGTGTGTGTGTATATTTCTTAAAAGTTTGACCATGTTACATGAATTCGTTTAGAAGTTATGCCCCTTTTTGTTGCAGGCCACTCCCACTGCCACACCCCCTTTTTGCCAGTTGGCATGATCTCAAACATGCACCTTCACACAGATACAAACAAATGCCAAATTTCTGCCTCCTAGGGCGAAAATTGCAACCGCCAAAGAGTGGGGAATTTGTGTCGACGGACCGACTGACTGACCAACAGACTGACGAGCTGTGGGTAGAAATTTGCAATTAGATGTGCAAAATGAAAGTCATTCTGTTGTAAGTAAAAAGTTAAAGGGACATTATCCCAGAAGTTACGCTTCACACTTCATTTGACTGGCCCAGTGTGTGTCAGACCTGCGCAACACGCTGGCTGCTGGTTGCTATTAAACTTTCGTACACATCTCAGGATCCGCACATTGCACAGTCGTACTGTTTATATTATCTGTCCTGCACTGTGTCTAGTTTTTTAGTATTGTTTTATCTTACTCCTTTTCCCCTAATACAACTTCTACCATTGTGTTGCTGCTTTTGTTTCACTGCTGTGTCAACTTGAGTTTCTCCCACGGGGGATCAATAAAGGCATATCTTATCATATTTTAAGTTACAAAAAGATTGGGTAATTGTGAGTCCGATAAGTGAGTCCAGTAAGATGTTCCTCCCTCACAAATAAACAATTGTATCTTTCAGTCAGACAAAAACTGCACACACGTTATAGTCGACATTCATGCTGAGTTTCAGGAATAACATATCAAATTCAATCCCATGTGCATAAGCCTTAAATTTAGTCACTGTTGAATAAAATTTTGCGCGACTGTGTTGGAAAGAGTTTAACAGTTTCAAGGTCACCGGCAAGAATGATGTGTTTTTTCTGTTTGTCTTTTACAGCATTAACTTTTATTAATGAGCAGTTCTACGGCTGCTTCTGAGAATTATCTTCAAACAGTCAGATTAGTTGCCTCAGAAGTTGCATACAGCGCCAATGACCAACTAAGGCTGTTTCATACAGATGGGCGGGCAAATGATAATAATAAGCCTATAAATCAGTCACTACTTCTCAGAAGATTAAATCTTACGAGGTTATACAAGTGACTAAATATTTTGATCAACTCGTATCTTTTTTTTAACATGGAGTTGGAAACTGGACAGTAAGATAATGATAAACATAAGATTCTAAAAAAAGTGAATTTCAGTCCAGTTTTGGTGAATATGATTGCTTGAAGTTACTAATCCAGTAACTGATTCCTGTAATTATTCACAAGCTTCACTCTGGGAATGTGCACGTGTCTTATAAATGTGTGTGTGTGTGTGAACCAGTGAGCCTGTAATGTGTGTCAGCGTGTGCTGCAGGAGCAGATAAGCAGACTGTTGAGAGATTCAGTTCATCGTGAGGGAAGTCCTTTGGGTTATACAGGAAGCATGTAAACTGAGCTGGAGTGTAAACAGGAAGTGAGAGCTGGATTTCAGGTTTTGTTGAAGCTAAGAGAGGAAACGCTTCAAGAGCTTCTCAATCACTCCAGCACATGGTCCAATTGTTAGAAAGCTGTTAAGCTGTTGCAGTGCAGGAAAAGGAGTTTCTGTGGGTCATTCAACAGTTTAACTGATTAGACTTTAAAGCTGCAGTGGGTAAGTTTGGGGTAAATATCAACAACTTTTTAAGTTCTATTTGATTAAAAAAAAGCCACAATGCCCATAGACAGCTGTTAGTAAGGGACATGGTCTGAGAGTATCACAAGATCTCTGTTTTCCCATCATGCCTCTGTTTTCAAGATTGGTAAAAATCTCATCACTCCCATTCTCTTTGCCTAATCAGTGACGCTCTCTGTACTCTCTGTCCTGGTTGGCCGGTCCATGCTGCGCTTCTTGGCGACAGGTGACGTCGGTACGAGCTGATTAGCCATCTGTTACTCGCCTCTGTGTCTGCAAGCGACGCCGTCAGTTGGCTCAAGCTCGAGCTGAGACAGACCAATTTATGCCACTGCAACTTTCCCTGCAATCATTTCATCTCGGTTCAAACTGGACTTAAAAGAGAGACTGACAACAAAGAAAAAAAAAACGCAAGCCGAAGAAAATGTTCGCAACGAAGTTGTTTTCCAACGAGTTTCATGCTACAGCTAACATTAGCTTGCTTGCTCGTTTGCAGAAGTTACGGACTGCAACTTTCAGTGTGCTTTCAATCATTATTTAAATCAACAAATTTATTTTAAAAAGCCTCCCTTAAAGTGACATCAACAGAAAATTCAGCTTTTTTGCCTTTGTTTGGGTGAGATAAAAATAAATTAAGATCCTGTACTAGGGTGTTAACAATAAAATACGTAGTTGCAGAAAACGCTCCTGCACTTCTACTATAGTGGTGTTTGCAGTTCTTGGTGGTCTCGGGGTCGTGACCCTTTGAACTGCAGCAGAAACAGGTGCTGCTACGTTTCTCTCATCCTGCTGCATCTGCTGCAAACTGTCAAATTTAAGCAACTGCGACATATTGAGACCAACAGGTTTTACACATTCCCACCTCAGAAATACAACTTTATCCACAAGTGTCTTATTTATTTTCCAAACTTTCTGTGTGTCAGTTAAAGGTGCTAATGTATGAGACTGAAAAACTTTTTTTTTTAATTAATTTTTTTATTGAAGGACAGCTGAAGAACTTGCCAGAAAGAAGGGTTAATAGTTTAAAAGTATGTCAAAATGTTGCAAATAAAATGACAATTTTTTAGTTTAATAGCACACCTCTATGTTTAAAAGGCTTTCTGACAAAGACAGGCAGTTCTTTAAGCAGTTTGTTTTAATCTGCGGTGGCAAATAGAAAAGAAAAATGTGGAAAAAGATGTGCGAAAAGGGTCCTTGGTTGAGTATTTAAAAGGAGACATTTTGGTTTTAGTCCATGGGGTTACCACAGAGGAAAGCACTTTTTAAGGAAACAAGAAACATCTCGTGTTATACTTGCCATTTAATTTATTTTCAGGTATGCATTTTAAATACCTCCCACCAGTATTCTTTGTGTTATATTGAAGACAAACTGCTTCACTAAAAGCTTAAAAAAATTCAAAGTGTAATTTGCCAGTTCTGTCTTTAATCATCCAGGCTGAAACTAATCTAAGCCATCACAAATGAATGTAAACTTATGCTTGTTTAATCAGTGATATCGGCCATTTAAAATGAGCTTTTTGTCTCCTCTTCCTCATCAGTCTCTACTTTTTTCTTATTAAAAAAACAAAACCTTCATCATTCAATTAAACACCAAAGGATGTAATTTGTGTGCCAAACAGTTTCTTCGAAATTTCAAGGAATTGATTGTTTGTGATTAATTCAGGATCTAATTAAATTTGGGCTCCAGTAGCCTGGAGAGAGAGCAGGGATGTGAACAGAAGGCTGATGCTGTCTTTTTACTGTCAGGGCATAAAAATGCAGCTTCATGAGCTTCGTTTCAGAGGCAAACAGAATGCCTGGAGGTGGCTGGAGGCTCCAGATAACAGCAGAGCTTTCATCCTGTTTCATGTTAAATGCATGCATTGTGTTTGTAGATATTTCTTTATCGCTTGACATTTGTTGTATTTATGAATTCATATGTGTGAACTGGTAATCATTCTGAAAGAGACAGAAACGCACCGCACAGTCAGGTCTGACATTTCCTCAAGCCTTCTGGCAGACACCTGTGTGTGAGCTCTTTATCCATGTAGCTGCCGAACTCTTTGAGCAGTGACTGTGCTTCTTCACTCCTAGAGAGTTCACAGGTCAGATTTACTTGTCTGTCTCTGGTGTCGCATTTCCCTGAAACAGATACAGCTGACACAAAAGATGGACTTATTTCCTTGACAGTTTTCTGCCACAGCTGCAGAGGTTCAGAAATAGCATTCAAAGTCACAACTGACACACAAGCACATCGCAAAAATCACTGACTCATGGACCCTCCAGACCTTCTGAATCCTGATACCTCAACATAGCGAACTGCTCCTTAAATGCTGCATTTCTGCTCAGGCTAATCAAGATGTTTGTCCACCTTTGTTCGTTTTACAACTGAGATCTATAGCAGCAATGATTCAGCCGATTATATAAAGTGAACGTCAGCATCACTCTCAATCACATGGCCTGTTGCTATCGGTTTTCCAGGGAAGTAGTTCATACTGAACAATATTGCCGCAAGAATCTGTCCACATCCTATTACAGTGAGTGGCATGATGACTTTGAGCACTGTGGAGGCATATACAGGCTGTGCTGTCTCTGACACAGAGCAGGATGTATGTGCATGCCTGCACAGCCTCACTGTGATCTGCATCCTGGCTGCTGGAGATAAGGAACAGTGGCTTTCTGCCAGGAGACTCTGGGCCAAAATATTGACACCAGCAACACCACTGCCAAGACAGTCAAACAACTATTATTATTCAACACCTTATTAGACTGTAACACCTGTGCTTTGTACTGACAAACCTTGCGAAAGACAATAATAAAAGGAATAAAAGAAATATGCATACATATATTGGTACCAATGATTGTTCATTGGTCTAGTGAAATGCCCTCGCTCATTTTCCCTCAGCCCTTGATATTACGTTACACCATACGTCACGTGAGTGGCCACTTGAAGGGCAGGTGGGGCAGGGCTGGAGGGGTATATAAGCTGAACAAATGGAACGGACTTGCCCTTTACGTGAGACTGGATGTGTGTCACTCGAAAATACGTCCGTAACTGTCTGTCAACGTCGTGGTTCCTACCCTGCTGCTGTCATGGATCGTGCATCTGCAGTTTCTTTAGCTGTAAGTGCATTGCAGGTACTCTGTGAAACCTATCACACCATATCCAGGAGGAGACGCCGCTTTATGTGAATGTTTGTTTACATGCACTTGTAAATCGTCTGTCCGGCCACGCTGTGATGCTTCTCCGACAGGAAACAACACAAAAACATGATGCATTCTGGTCCAGATGCGCATCCTTAGTGAACATCAGCACGGTACTTAAGATGGCTGCAGGGATTTCCCCAAGGGGAAGTGAGCGAGGGCATGTTATGGGACCACTGAAATGCAGGGCCACTATTAAAAAGGAAGCTAAAATCTCATACACTTTTACCTTCTTATTTAAGACATAAATATGGACAGCAGTTCATTTTTTAGTTAAAATAAAAAATGAAAGTTTTCCTTGATAAAAGCAGCAAAAAGTAAATTAACTAGACAACTTGTAAATATTTCACACACTGTAAAAACATCAACAAATGTAAACCAAGCAGACTGAATGCATTACACCAAATGTGGCACTATTTTATTCTTTAAACAGAAGCTTTGTAGAACAAAAGAGGAGGTTTAGGTCGTCTTTTCTAAATAAATAGTATCTCTGTAAAGCATCTTTGGCCCCTCCAAACAGCCGTCTTTCTTGTTATTTAGACCATAATTTACATTTAATAACTTCCATTCAAGGAGGCTTTTAGAAAAACAGTCCCACTCCTTGAGGTTCATTTCAGCAACATACTGTAGTATAAATCAGCTCCCAAACTCCTTAGTCAGGAAAAATACTCTCCATGTGGAAGTTGTGCTGTGTTGCATCAGCCAAGAGTGTGGGGAAAATGTTTTTTACATGCAGAGAGGGCTCTGTGTGGCTGTGTGAGCCAGGGGCAGCTCTTCAGCCAGAGCTCCCTCTTTACGAGCCCACAGACACAACCACACTGGAACATGTGGTTTTGATCGGCTCACGTGCGAGGCCGGGGCCAGTTAAAGCACCAGTACACAATGATCGCTCACTATACTGCAGCAATGAGAACCACATGCCAGATCAAACCCAAACGTCCTGGTCGCAGTCACTGTTTTCAGTCATGTTCTGTCCCATGGGAGCTCTGTTCCCAAGCGTACAAACAATGGCTTTGTATTCATTCAAATTTTTCATGTGGACAAGCTCCTCACAAACGCGTTGCATTGTGAAACCGGATTATATTGGCTGATGTGTTGGAATTTCCTCACTCGTCTGCCATACTTTCAGGATGTTTCTCTAACATCGCCACACCTTCGATGAATTAAGATATTAGGAAGCTACTCAAAGTCAAATCAGCCTTGACTTTGTTTGCCTGTGTGTATTGTGTGAGTATTTTCACACCAGCAGTGCCAGATCGGACACGTTGAACATTAATCTGAAAGGCTCTGCAACCTTCTGCTCCTCACGCAACAACAAACATGATGAAATCATTGCTTACCTGTTTGTTAAACATCTGCATCATTCAAGTGTGCCAAAACACTATTTAAATCTGCCAGGACAGATTTTCTGGCCACTTGGGGACAGTACAAACTAAGACATATAATCACTTTTTAAACCAGTATGCTGGATATTTTTGTCGGTAAACAGTTTCTTATTTACTTATCTTGCAGTTACGGTGCAAAATTATCATAAATGGAGTCTTGTTTCTGTTTCCACCTGAAAGTATGTCATATTTGCCTCCTAGTTTTTAAATGCTCCACTATGTTTCCCAGCTGTCACCTACTTTGGCTCTCATTTGCTGAGCAGGAAGTGTACAGTTTTGCAATGGAAGCTCTACTTTTACAGCAGTTATGGCAAACTAAAACAGCAAAGTTGCGGCCAGACAACGAAACAATGAACCAAAACTTGCTTGAAAGATTTGTCAAGCTGAAGAGAGGTACAAATTCAGGTGAAATGTTGCTGTAGGTTTGCAAAGCCATGCCAGCTGTTTCATGCAGTTTCAAGTCTTAATGTTTATCTAAACTAACCAACTGCTGGTTGTGGATTTATATTTACCAGACAGTAATGTGAGTGTTATCAATCTTTCATCCATCCATCCATCTATCCATTCATCCAGTGTCAACTGCTTATCCAGGGCCAGGTCACCGAGGCAGCGGTTTCAGCAGGGGGCCCCAGACTTCCCTTTCCCTGGCCACATCAACCAGCTCAGACTGGAGGATCCCGAGGTGTTTCCAGTCTGCCAGTGCAGAGATATAATCCCTCCACCTGGACCTGGGTCTGCCCCGGGGCCTCCTCCCAGCTGAACGTGCCTGGAACACCTCCCTAGGGAGGTGGCATCCTTACCGGAAGGCTTCCTTGCCAGATGTCTGAACCACCTCAACTGGCTCCTTTTAGCGAAGGAGCAGCGGCTCTACTTTGAGTTCCTCACGGATGACTGAACTTCTCACCTTATCTGTAAGGTAGATGCCAGGCACCCTCGTGAGGAAACCCAATTCAGCTGCTTAAATTCGCAATCTCCCTTCTTGCTTTACGTTGCGGTAAAGCAAGCACAAAACAACTCAAACTGCTCCAGCCTACTGCTCCACAGTCCCCTCACTCGTAAACGAGACCCCAGGATACTCGAACTCCTGCACTTGGGATAAGGGCTCATTCACTGCTCATAGTGGACAGTCCATCGGTTTCCTGGCTGATTTAAATACAAAGTTTATTCTAAATTCTTCTGGGGATCCCAAAGTTTCCAACAAATAACAAATATATCACTCAAGTTTTTAGTAAAATTGTGTATGAAATGATGGAAGACATCTGGAATATTCCATTCAATGGAAAGTCTTACTCGTAAACAACATGAGCTCTGAATTGGCTTTGAATATTTACTCTGTACGGCTACATATGGTTTCAATGAAGAGTTGCAACAAGCTGGCACAGAATATACAAACACTGTGTGTCTGCCAGACAGTCTGAAATATAGTGTGATTTTACAAACTTGAACATTCAGTGTGTGTTTTCTTCCAGTTGGTCTCTCTTTTAAAATAATGAAAACAGTTTGATAATGCCATGAAATACCGTGGGATCATGGGAAATGTATATTGCATTGATTAAAAGACACCATCCCAGATCTGATTGCAGAAAAGTTTATCTGACTGAAACGTTCACAGATGAGCTTTAGTAAGGTATTAAACTTTTATCTGAATTACATTTAATCACGTTGGTTGACTTCATTCCTCGCTCTCTGACTGGAATCGGATCGTACAGATTTCTCTGAATTTGAACATTGTTATTAACATTTGGGATCATGTAAGTCGCTACTCAACAAAATTTATAACACAGACAAAGTCTTTTTCACATATTTTAATGAGGAAATGCAGGAACTACTCAAAGCTCAGGAGTTAAGTCAGACCAAATTCCAAATACTTTTTGTTTCCAGTTTCTTAAATTAGATCATCTTATTTTAGATCCACTATTTATTTATTTTTTTTCATTGAACAATCTGAACATGACTTTAGGCAGTGAGCACTCGTAATGGGCATTTTTACAACACTAAATTGTCAATGAAGTTTTTTAACAACAAATAAAGACAAAAAAGAAAATCATTTGTCTCATTTATTAGAAACACACAACAAAGCTGTCTAACAACTCAGTTCCAAAACATCCAGATTAGATTTCAGTCACTTGCCTGGTCTGACTTATCACCTCAGTAACTCTCCCTCTGGGGTGGACCAGTAAATTTACCCCATTTGCCCCTGTCTGGTTCTTGATGTCTGCTGTTTGGTGTCATTACGCTGCCTCCACTGACCATGAGCAGATTGTTTTAATAGCACACTTTGTACTCACATGAACTACGGGGAAAAAAACCTTCAAATTCCCCCACCCAACAGCTGGCTAATCCCCTGCAGTGATCTGCTCCCACAGTGGACACCCAGGACACCCAGGCTGAGGTTGCTGATATGCATTTCTGCTGTGCAGCAGAAAGTGGCAAAGCTGGCGGGTCGTAACCCTGAACTGGTGGCTGTGCGGGAAGCCTGGTGATGTCTGAGCGGCGTGCAAGTGTCTTTATCGCTCTGTGTCTTTCTCGGCCTGCATGTCTCTCTCATGCTGTTGTCACTGCATTCCTGCTCTGACCCTGACACACAATCACTGCTCACTTCCACACACATTCACTTCTAAAGAGCAGGTGACAACCAAAAATACTTTCACTCTGTTGACAAGCTGCATACCACTGTGAGAGCAGAATACAGTGGTGACATTACACACACTGAGCCACCTAGTAGAGAGAAGACATTATAGATTAATGTGAGGCTGCCTATAGCGTCCAATGAGGTCATCCAGTCACGCTATGAGGATATTATTCTTCTCATCGAAGCTGCAGCTCGAGGGCTTAAGGCCATTTATGCTCCAGCTACAACAGATCAGCCTATTATAAAAAACTTTCTGCATTGTCCCGCGTGACCCCTCACTGTTATTTCTGTCCATTCTCCCAAACGCCACCATAGATAATGCATAATGCACGTCATCATTCTTCCCCCAGATTAAGCCGAGGGGGATATTATATTTGGGAGCCCTCCCCAGTGCACTGAGACCCAGGCAGGCTGAATGGGCTGCAGGGAGCAGGACTAAAGCAACAGGCCTTTGGTGTCTCTCGGGTGCGCTGCTGCGAGAGGCCGAGTGTGGAAACCATCAAGGCAGCAGCAGCTGATGCGTCCTGACAGTGTTGTGGTAGATCCGCTCTGCCGTAAGAGGTACATAGGAAACACGGTGTGGTTCACACGGGGAGCTCTTTTTCCATCCACAGCTCAGCCTCAGTGGGGTACATTGTCTTTGTGTGTGATTGTGTGTGTGTATACTGGTTTTTGTTGCCTATTTAGGACCTTTTCTGGCATAAATACTGACCGTGTAAGGACCAATAGTCCTCATGGGGGCCAAAGACCGGTCCTAATGCGGCATGACTTGATTTTTGAGGTCCTGATTTAAGTTTAGGGATAAGATATAAATAGAGGTTAGGTTAAGGTCAGGCTAAGGCAAAAATTGGCAAAGGCTTGGATTAGGGTTTGGGTTTGGGTTTGGGTTAGGCTGTACAAATAAATGGAAGTCAATGTAAAGTCCTAACAAGAGTATCTGTGCAAATCTGCGTGTGTGTGTGTGTGTGTAAGGCAAAATTTCCACATTTTAGCCAGTTTCAGCCCAACCTACATTTTGTCACTCCTGCTTTGGCTTTGTCAGAATTTTTTGTAAAGGAAAAAGTAAGTTAGCACTCAAAGGTCTTTTCACACTGCTAGAATGCCAGGCGTTTTTAAAAGCTGTAGTCCAAGGTGGTGATGACAGATGATGGAGATGCTTTGGTGGTTGTCCTCATGTTGGGACAATAAACACAAGTAACAGTACCTGCAGATTTCTATATATTTGAGTTGTTTACAGTCATCCATACTTTGGTATGAACGTTGTCCCATGTCCACATTTTTCTTTTGTTCACCCGTGTACCACTGCGGCCATGCAACTGCCACCAGAAGTTTAACATGGTGGGTGGCAATCGTTTCTTGG
>JAPZDX010000023.1:20386040-20398540 GCA_029783625.1 Naso annulatus | reverse complement strand
AAAAATACTTGAGATTTAAATGAGTTATTTAAAAAGTGTGCCATGTATCAATATATTCCCCTTCATTTCCTGAATCAACTGATGCTAACACTTTACATTCCCAGCAAGTCGACACTTGTCCCCCCCGAAGCCACTTTTTTTTTAAGCATCCAACAACATCCGATCAGGTCAAAGAACAAACCATTAAGAAACGGATTATGTTGTCTTTTTGTTTTATCGTTACTTTAAGAAGTAAATAAAAACTTTAAAAAGCATTTACGATTTGTGTAAATTTAATAAATTTGAAGAGTGCTGACGACTTGTTCGGAAGTTTAAGACTGTACTTGACTCGAGACTCGCCTGTCTTTATTTGGGACTTGACTCAGGACTTGAGAACAAATACTTGAGACTTACTCAACACTGACTTTGTCCCACCGCTGATGTCCACATTATAACAAAACTTTCCAAGTACACAACATGAAATGAAAGTGCCAAGCAACACATTTTTCTGTTGAAATTACGTCATTTTTGTCAAGCGACACTTACCAAATGTATCAAGTGACGAGGCATAAAGAGGCCTAACAATATGTTTCTGAAAACATCTGAGGTGAGAAACAGGCAAAGCAGTAACACCATCTTGATTTCTCTTCCATCAGCATCAGATTTAAGTTTCTCCCTTGATTCTGTTGTACACAATATACCTTTACTTGATGGCGAAGACTTGACCATCACAACCATCCTGGGAAACATATCTGGCCCGGCATACAGCTTGACAACCCTTGAGCACCAGCTGATCAGCACGACAACGGCGTTAGTCCAGCCCATGAAGCTGATTGGTCTGTCATTAGGCCCGCCCAGTAAAGCTCATTAGACCGTCTTTTCAGACCAGAAACTGCCGTTTCATGTCACATTAGGAATCAGTCAACTGAACTTCCTGTAGTAACTGCCTTCAAAGGTCTGGTGCAAACAGAAACATACCTGTGGTAACCAATCTGAACTTGTCTTCCTCATCTGTGACCTCCTCCTCCTCCACATTTCTTCCTGGGAAGAAAAATCCCATCATCCGCTTGAAGAACTGGTACATCAGCTGGATGGTGAGAGGCACCACGTTCACCTGACAAAAGACAATAAATCTTCAATAAAACACGATCCAACTGTTTTCACTCAGCGAGGCTGCATGTGAAGCTCTTCACCTCAAAGTGCTCCTTGACAGAGATTCCTCCCACAGGGGGGCGCACTTTACTGAAGATACGCAAGGCAAACTGGCGTCCTGACTGGCACGCACTCTGAGGACGAAGGACGACCTAAAAAGACGAGAGTCATCACAACACAAAGCTCTCATGAGATTTGGTGTAGAAAATCCTGCTTTGGATTCATTTTTAAAAACAGCAGACTTCATATCATGAAAGATATGAACACAGTTCAACAAAGACGACATACAGTACGGTGAACTTGTAATGAGTAACTTGTCACATGCATCAATAAATCCTTGAGTGCGTGCATGCAACATTAAATGAGAAACTCTGATCCCATCTGAACAAACATGACGGAGTCAACACAGACATTTAAGTTCAGTCACTGCAGCAGCACAGTACGTACCCTCACACGCTGCACAGAGGAAACCAGGCAGAGAGTCGTGAATATCACATATTGTCGGCAACTTGTTGACAAATTCTGTCATAGTTTCTGGAAGTTGTTGCTTTTTATACAAGTATAGTTGGATCAAACTTTGGTCAAGTGACATTAAAGTAAGATTTTTCACTTTTTTAACTGATGCAAACAAACAAACAAAAAAAGAGTCAAATCTAAATAATCAGTGCGTACCTTGTATGCTGCATTGGGCAGGAGGTTGTTCATCGTGAACCACCCGAGCTCCAAAAGATGCTCTGCTGTGTCATCAGACTTGTTCAGCTGTGAGGAGAAAGAATAAACAGGGTCATCGTCATTTACCATCCAGGAGAGAGTAACTACAATATTGGATGTCAAGAGGAAGACCTCAGAGAAGATGTGGTGAAAACCGTTTTTATGTTTTTGCCTTCAAAGCTGCAGTTGGTAACATTGAGAAATAAAGCTAACATTGCTGTACAATGAGACTCCTTGGGAAGACTGCTGCCGCCTCCCCTCCCTGTTTCTGCTCCGGCTCGCATTTATTTCATTTGTTGGCACTGTCACTTCTTAGCCTAGTTTGAACCAGAGATTTACAACAAGACAAAACATTTGCAGGGAAGGTTGTAGCGGAGCAAACTGCTCCGTCTCAGCTCAACATTGACCTTGTTACTTGCAGACACTGCTGCTGGCAGAGGCAAGTAGCACGTCACGTGTTGCTACAAAGTGCAGCATAGCTTACCAATTAGGACAGAGAGGTCAGAGACTGTCAGTGTTGGGCGAAGCTGATGGGTGTGTTAGGATTTTTAGACTCCTGAATACAGAGGCATGATGGGAAAAAACAGAGATCTTGCAATACTCTCAGACCTTATCTAACAGAACACAAAAAAGTGGTTGATGTTTATCCAAAAGTTACTAACTGTAGCTTCAACTGTAGCTTAAAATGCGGCAGTAATGGAGGATATGTGAGAAGACAGGCGATTAAATCTGATGTCAGGTTTTGAGTCATGAATGGAAGATTAGTGATTCTGCTGTTTTGTCTGCACTACTTTCATCAGCTGGTCGTTTCAAACCCCAGCCTGTGCTGTGCTCACCTTACTGTACATGAATCTCTGCAGCTCCAACTCAGCGATGCCAAGCTGACCGTCCTCTTCGGTCAAACACCAGCGGGCCTGAGCGAAGTAGATCTCGGTTCTCCTCGCCACACTCACATCCTCTGGGGGCTTACGCAGCTCCAGCTTGTTTGCCCGTTGCAGCTGGAAGTCCTTGAAACATCTGGCAAAAAGAAAAAAAAGTTTTGTTTCTGTTTTTTTTTTAAACTGTGTGCCAGATCTCAGTATTGGATGGGAATGAGTGCTGATGTGAGACCTGATGAGGATGTTGAGCTCTTCACTCTTCATCTGCATGTCATTCTTCTCCTGGTTTAGCTGGTTCTGCAGTCTTATGTTGATCTCCGTCAGTTCATCACCGCTCAGCTCTTAAGTTTGTGCCTGAAGATGATAAAGAAAGGTAATGTTCAAGAGTTTTCTGTTGATTTAGCATTTCACTTGTATAACACTGAGTGACTCATGATGGACAATTGGAAAAAACAGATTAAAATCAGCAGAACCAGGGATTTCATGTTTTGTTCATTCCTCACTTTCTTCTTTCTTGTCAAAATCTGCTGCCTACATTACCCACAATGCAACTTAACCACCAACTATTTACTTTTCAGAATCAAAACAATACCATTAAAATGAACTCATTATGTTTTTTTTTGCAAAGTTCCTTGTCAATTCAGCACTGTCAATTTTATCTAAAACCTCACAGACCAAAACTTTGCTTTAAATACTTCTTGGGGCATGATGGGACTCACCCTGATGTTGGAGTAAATCTGTTTCTCGAGGCGTCTAATCTGGGCGAGGTGCTGCCTGACAGCCTCCTGGAGGTGCAGGATGCTGCTGCGCTGCTCCTCGGGGTTGCTGGAAATTTCCAGCTGGAAACGCACACGTTGCTTTTTCTCACTGTGCTCCTACATGTCCACAACATGAAAAAAAAAACCCCACAGATTAAACAAAGACAAAACGTCTGTAAGTATATGAATATCTTTTATAAACGGGGACCATCAGCCTACTTTGCGTCTGGGCTCCACATGTAGCAGCAGGTTGTTGACAATGTCCAGAATCATCGCGTACTGAACAGGGTTAGTGGAAATCTCCAGATCGTGATGAATGAGGGTGAAGGTGTCCACAGCCCCTGTTGAAACATAACATAACATAATAAAACTCTTAAAGGCTCAAAACAATCCCACTCCCTCCCTTACACAGGTACACAGGTGCCTCTTTCACAAGAACACAGTTGCATTCTTCTGGCAGCCTCATGATTTTCAGTTTGTAGGTGAGCAGACACACCAGCCTGTTTTTTCAGCAGGTCCTCTTTCTCATGATTATTCCTCAGCTCTGGTGGTTTGATCTGTGTGGCCACCTCTGGGTTGATGTCGTGACTGTAACTGATGTAGTGCATCCTGCAGCTACAACGAGAGATGATCCGCTGAACCTGCTGAGCCTCGTTCACCTGGGCTGGCTGGTTCCAGTCTGCGGACACAGAAAACAAATTTGATTATCCTCAAAATATGGCAGTTAACCAAAGCCTTTCTACAGGTGCATTCAGAAAAGTATGTTTATCCGTGTCTGAGAGTGAATATATTTTCAAAAATAAGTCTGTAGAAAGTGGAGGTGTCCACTATGCAGGGCTCAACAATAAGAATGCCTGATAAGCCAGTAAATCTAGCAACTCACTTGCTCAGTAGAGCAAGATAAAAAAAAAATAGAAAATTTAACACATTTTTGAGCTAATGCTGGAAGTAAATAAGGTATGAATTATCTCACTTTCTCATCTCTGTTGATAGATGCAAATGAGCAGCACTGATCGAGCATGCAGCATGTACAGCAACTATGTATTACACAGCTTGTCACCAGTTTTAGAGAACAGCGAGAAAACAGGGTCATTTTTTAAAGGCATGTCAACTTTCTAACAAATGTCTGAGTACCATAACAAGAACTGACAGCATCTTGCTTGCATGGCAGCTCAGAGGGCTGCTAACAGCGTCTCCTCTGTGGTACTACCAAATGCATGTCCTTATTTTTTATTTACTTGGTAAAAATGACAATTAACTTTTGTCTGTGTTGTTATTTGATGGCTGCTAATCATTTATTTAGGGGTGAGTAAAAATGTACTGAGGTCAATTTCTGACCCTGCGACTGAAAAAAATCCTCTATTGAAGTTGAACCCTAATGTCTTTAAGAGGAACAATCGTTCTTTACCTGTGGTGGTGCTGACCATTCCTCCCACAGCCTGGCCGCTCTCCATCAGCTCCAGCACTGAGTCTATGTTACGCTGCCTGTGCTCCTCAATGTTTTTCACCTAAGCACAAACCAGTGAGAGTCAAGAGTCAGACTCAAGCCTTAGTTGTGATGATGTAGTTGCAGAGTTAGTTTAGTCTTACACAATATAACAACACAATAATGTCTTAGCTGTGCTAGATCTTCTCTAAAATCAAGCTATCATACAGACACTTCTTGCTTTTCAGTCAGTCAGAATTACCATTTTTTAACTGTTATGGCCTTATAATGGGTGGAAAATATCTTCCTTTATCAGAACAGACTGGAAATCTGAAGGATGATACTAATATGTGCATTTCTATTTGCCTAAGCAAGCTGTGCTCACCTCCAGCCACAACTGTCTGTCCTCTTGCTCAGATGGGTTGGGCTCCATGGTGGCAAAGTACTGCATGCCATCCAGCAGACAGGTCCAGGTGGTTTTCTGCTTCAGGGTGTCGCTGTACCAGGCCGGGTGGTGCTCACACTGGTGCAGCTGAGCCTTTGCTGCAGACACCAGCACACAGCCTGCAGTCTCTGTGCCGCGCAGCATCATCTGGGCAAAGCAGAGTAAAAGAGGGTTAAAATACTGGGCCACCCTGATTATCGACCTGCATGCATTTATCCAGATTGCAAGAAAAAACTTCATTCTGAAAGATAAAAGTCTTTAGAGGGCAATGATCTTTTGAAGTTTCATCAACTCTTAATGTGGGATGTTGTAGCCTACATGACTGGATCTTATTTGTAGAAAGACGTGATCCTTCAATCCATTTAAATTAATGGAAAAACAAATAAAATCATACTTAATTATTAAAAATGCGATTAGAAAAGCACCTGACAATTGACCAGCTCGATAAACCAGTTGCGATTATAGACATCATCGGTCTGACAGGCTGCGATGCCGCACAGCTGATCGCTGACACCCGAGTCCTCCTCTGAAAACACCACAAACTTGTCTGTTTCCTCGATCAATTTCTGGAGCATGGATGTTCCTGCAGTGAAGGAGGAAAACAAAAAGAGAGAGGTTAGTGCACCTCAAAAGACTCAGCTCAGTCTTTTCCTCAGTCAGAGTATTTCCTCACCTTCGTTTTGAGTTTTTTCCGCTCGACTGACTGTGGGCACAACTGGTGTGGTAGGTGCTGTGGTGGGAGAGTAGTTGGAAGGAGAGCGTTTTAACTTCTTTGTCTGCAGCTGCGTGTCAATCCTCAGACCCTTCAGAGCTTCAGTGGAGAGGTTTCTCTTCAGTACAGAAGCCTTTTTGTAGCCGTCATACAGCCCAAAGGCTATGTTCCTGTTGGTGGTGGTCCAGGAAGCACGTAGGTCCACCAGGTGCAGTTTGTGATTGTAAGAGGCATTAGTTTCATCCTTCTGGTTCATCTCCTGTCAGAAACATTCAAGAAGATCTTGTTTATGAATGCAGCATAAAGGAAAAATTGTTTTAAACTCAAGCCACCTCTGGTGTTTCACCTCCTCTGTGCGGTTGCTCTGTCGCTGGTAGCTCAGGGAGGACAGGCTCAGCAGGTGAGTCTTCTTCACCTGAGCGTTGATCTGGTGGTCAGCTGTCTCATCCCATGTGGAGGCCATCAGGTGAACCGTCACGTGAGACAGCTCACTGACCATCTGAGTCACATTCCATTCAGAGATCAGCCTCCTCATCACAGTGCCAGCTGAGAAACAGTATGAACACATGCACATGCATCCATGTTAAAACAAATATACAATAAGAACACTTCATGTTCTAGAGGAGACTAAATTAAGCCACATGTGTGAATGAATAACTGAATTAAATTCTTGAACTGTATCATGTTAATGTCTGTACCCTGTGGAATAAGCCTCTGTGCCCCTCGAGTGAAGACATGGCCTTTGTTGCACTCCACTTGAACACCTCTCTGCTGGGCGAAGGAGGCCCAATAATGCACCTGAAGCACACACCACATATAGAAATGTTCACATAAAGGTGCAAAAAAAATAATGGGGAAAAACTCTGCAGATTATCAGCCTGGAATCAAGTTCAACACTGTACTGGGTACTTGAGTGCACAGGCAGCTTTCATGGAGATTCCAAATTTGACTTTTGCTGCAGGGCAGCCTACAAAACCACTTACTTGTAGTTGTGGGAAGGCAGCTGTGTAGGACATCTGTTTATAGTGCTGACCCAGCTTCTTGCGGACAGGCCTGAGGCTGTGGAAGAGCTTGCCTCTGCAGATTGGTCGAGACACACCCGTCCAGGTCGCCCAAAAGTTCTGCATCCAACGCAAGGTGCTGCTGTACAGCAGGATCCTTGGCTGGGAGGGTTCTACACACAAAAATATAAACTGTTCTTTACAGCAAAATACTTACATATAGTACTGCTTTAGCCAAAATTATCTTAAATGTAACCTAGAATATCCAAAGAATATCTAACAAAGTTGCACACACCTGTGCCATAGTGCTGGTTAAGGTCCATGGTGATGGAGAGGTTGAGGTTCTCAGAGCGAAAAGCTCTGTAAGAGTCATGAGGTTGTCCTGAGGTCACGTCTGCAAGGTTCTCCGCACAGCAGAGCATTACAGCATGGTGGTCATGAGGGTTGCCATGGCAAAGCCAGTGGAGGTCAAGGGTCATACACAGGTTGGGCAGGTGTAGAAAGCAGATATCATCATACCTAGTACAGAAAAAAAAACATTTGTATTTCTCTACAAATACAGTTTAAAACTGCATTTAAACACTTCACTGCCCGTATCACCTGTTGCCTCCACTTACTTTGATGCTGTCCTGACATTTACATCCAAATCTCCTTTAAAAACAAACTGTCCAGGGTTCCAGTCAAAGTTCAGCTTATTCCACTCCCAGTGCAGGTTTTCTGTTGTGTTGTAGGGGTCCTGTAAGAATGCAAGTTTTATCTTTGTTTTAGATTTGGTGGTTCAGTTTTGTTTTGTTTTGTTTTTTTGCATCACAAAGCTCAGCTACCACAAAAAACTACAACAGAAACAACTGTGACTGTACAGTATGTGCCATAACGTAAGACAGTCAGTAGCCTTTTTGTTGGCTACACCTGTACAATTTAAAGCAATTACAATCAAAAGGCTTTGCAATGAACTCTACATCTAAAAACATCTTTTAATGTTCAGGTTTTATGTGTTTATTATTGAGATCAGAGTTAAAAAGTAACATCATTATCATATTGTTACAAGAGAAAAAAATGGGCATCATTAAAACATATTATTGTGAGATTTAAAAGGGATTAAAGACAGGACTTAATGAAATCTTTTCCTGCAAAAACCTAAAGAACAGCCACAGCAGTTAAATTTGTTTTACCTCCGTAGCCAGCTGATGAAGATTGGCTTGATCGATGTCCATAACCCAGCGTCCATGCAGAAGGAGACGACTTTTGTCCCACCAGGCCAGAAGAGGGGAAGGATCAACTGTCGGTTTGGTCAGCAGGTCGACAGACTGGCCAATCAGTGTCCAGGCAGGGTCCCAACATGGCCCCCATACAATAGTGTACAGATTTATGTTGGCTGCATTAAACAGAGAACATTCAGTCAGTGACAGATACTAAATTTGAATGTCTGTGAGAATAAAACTCACACAACAGTACAGTAAGAACACACAACTGTGGAGAAAGTTCATGACTGCATGATTGTCTTGTTTGCTACTGATTATGATTCACCAGCAGCATAATTATTAGTCAGAACTGTATGCCTTTTACGACGGGAGGAAGCTGTAAAACACAAACTTTGTACTTTCATACTAGTAATATTGGGTCAACGCATTCGAATTCATTTATAACTACAAATATGTAAGATTTCTCTCTTCCTGTGCCCTGCAGATGTCTACTTCAGCTTTCTATGAATTTTAGTCTTGGTCACATGAATGGATTCTGCACATTTAAACTGTGTGACAGGTCAGGCAGAATGGCGAGATGAATGGCGCTGATTGTCACAGCCTCATTTCCCAAACGGGAAGAAGAGGACTAAGTCAGTACCAGGTCAGGCAGAATCCAGACAGCTGGCAATGTCTGATGGGAACTAACAGTAAAATCCAAACAGACTGAGGGTTGTGTACAGAGAGTGACAGCACGATCCTGAAAACTTACATTTGAAATCGTAGTAGAACTTGAGTGGTGGCATATTCCTGTGAACCGTCACATCGCCCCACGGTGGACCGAGTGGGACAGTCTCTTTGCGATGGGCTCTGGCCTGTCCGTCCTGCTCAGTCCCCATCAGGCGTCCTGACAGACTCCAGTCCCGAATCTCAAACAGGTACCGAGGATAATCCCGAATCCTCACTGGCACATCGGGAAGAGAGGCAAGATGATTCATCAAGACAATCAGTTGATAATTCTCATCTCACGTGTGAGACTTGTGTTGTAAATTTGTAGCAACTTACCTAAAAATGAAGTCAGTTGAAATTTGACAGCACGGCACCACTGGACAACCAACGAGAGTCCCTCTCTGGGGAATGGACTGATGCCATCAATGTCCCTCAGCTGCTCTCTCACCCTCTCTGGCCCATGAAGAGATTGATCAGCCAGGGCCACCAGCTCCAAGTCTGACACTGTCCAGGTCAGCAGGGACTTCCTCATAGGTGTGTTGGCATAGAGGCGGCGTGAGCGCTGGATGTAGATCTCAATGTGCTTCTTCTCCAGTGAACTATACAGCTCTTCAATTTTTCTGGCAGGGAGAAGTTCTCCATGCTGCTTGCGCAGATCTGCCACTTTCTTATCAAGAAGCTGAAGGCGCTTTGCACTTTCCTTACTCTCGTCCTTCATTAGCTCGTAGTTGTCTCGTAGCTTTATTTCGAAGATATCATCCAGGAAAACAAATGAAAACTGGCTGATTTTGAACACAAGGTCGGGAGGCAGGCGTTGGACAGTCGTAGCTTGGCTTGGGGAGCGATGCAAAGTCTTGAGCCACTTCTGCACACTAATGGCCATGTCAAAGGTGTTTGAGAAGTTGTACTGGTAGGGGAACTCGACAGCCATAGAGGGACAAGTGAGGACCCAGACTCGATTGTGAGGGGTGGTAAGGAAGGGGAAGGTGTCTCTGTGCAGCTGCATCTCGGTCAGCTCTGTGTGCGTTTCAACATCTAGACCATTAAAGGAGACGATGTTGTTGCCATCAAAGTTGAAAATCATGCAAGGAGAACGCAAGTGAATGGAACCAGCATGCTTAGAGACTGAGAGGGCCTCCGTGTGCAGGAGAATGTAGTTCTTCTCACTAACATGGGCTGTCAAACGAGTGCAGCTCAGTTCAACACGCACACACAGCCCTCTGCTCTGTTCTGAAGTGTTTTCACTCTCCGTAGATTTGACTGAACTGTCCTCAACTTTCTCTCCACAAAGCATAAGCCAACAAGCCTGAGCTTCAGTCAGGTGCTGATATAAGATCATGTGGTCCGGTGGTGTCCATTCAACAATGAGCTCTTCTTCACACTCAACCTGATTAAGACAAAAGTAAGAATGTTGACACATAGATTTGTTTGGACTATAGAATTAAAATGGGTTGAGATGTGATTACCTGTAAGTTGTGGGTGGTGATGTGGTAGGTTAAGGCAAATGTGGTGAGTCTGAGCACAGGTTTGGGAGTTTGGGAGGCGGGGCAACATGACTCCATGCTCTCTGTGAGTGTTCTGATCGTGGACAAGCTGACACCTTGAAGAGACATTGTGGAGCTCTCTGCAGAGCTCAGGACTCTGACAGTGTCCATCCGTAAAGACACAGCTCCTAAAGAGAACAAGGGTAAATAAAAGATGATAATTACATGTGATGCTCGACAGCCAGAGCAGAGAAGTCTGTCTGTCCTGTGGTCTTTGGTCCCACAAGACAGTGAGGATGCAATGGGGCATTTGTAAGAGAAGGGAAAGTGGGTCACCTCTAAACATGTATTATTGCACCATGTTTTAACATTTGTTTTCTCTGACAAATGTATTTGGTACTATTTGTGATGAATGACGACATAGCAGAGGGCTCACCTGATGAGTCATTTCCCTATAAATTAATCTGAAAATATGTTTCTGGATAACTGAAATATATTAAATGTCTAAAAAACTGAGGAAAACAATAATCACTTTTCTTAAGCCACGATTTACGTCTTCCAAATGCTTTTGTGTTTGACCAACTCAAAAGAAATTTAGTTTATTGTAACATAAGAAAGTTAAGAGTAAATGACAGGTAATGTTTACTTTTTCTACCTCACATATAACTTAAAAACTTCATCAATTATTAAAACAGTTGTTTATGACACTTCCTGTAAATGCACTCCATTGAAGGTGCTTAACAAGGCCAGCAGGGCAGCAGACATCACTTGTTCACTATGCTACATTTTTAAATAATCAGAAATAAGTTACCCGCCAGATTCGACAGTGTGAACACATTGACATCCTCCAGACAACAGTCCAGTTTAAACAGCAGGTGTAGCTGCGAGGAGACGCGGGGCTGGACAGCTTCGTCACTAGAGGGAGACACCGAAGCAACATCTGACAGCTTTGGCCTCTTGTCATGAGGAACACAGATGAGGGACAGCAGGCGAGACAGACACAGCGCACATGTCTCTGAAAGCTCCACTTGAAGACCTTTCAGACTGGACTGCACGTTCAAACTCGGGGCCTGGCTACTTGACTCCATGTGGGGTCGGTTGAAACTGCCCTGGAGGGATGAGATTACAAGTACTTGAACATAAAGCATCAAGTACGCCAATAAATCCTGTGACTAACTTACTAAATATGAAAACTAGTTTTAACATGCTTATTCTGACTAGTCAGCTTTGATTTAACTTATAAAATTTATTACTGGAAACAATCACGCAAGAAAAAAATAACAGAAAAGAGGAGAACACTGTTGACATGAGGTATTAAAAAACTGTTTATGCATAATTAAACAAGTTTCTGAATGTGTCCTAAAAATTTGAGCTCCTACCTGGAGACTTAGAGAGTCTAAAATTAGCGCCTCTCCCCACACATGTTTGCCAGGAGGGTGGGGTGCTTGTTGGATATGAGAACCCTGACCCACTCTCCACCAGAAGTTGTCGAGGATCAGCGAGGCACGCTGGTGCACAGTTTGGGACTCTGGGCTCTCTGTGTCATCTTTAATGTCAAGAAGATGCTGCAGTTCTACAGATACAGGAATAAAAAGTCATCAAAAAACAAACTGAGGACATGCATTCATACTCGCTGCAGTATAGTGATTTAGTTTGCTTAAAAACAGAGAAATGCCTTTGAAAGTTTACAAAGGAACGCTAGTTAATGTGTAACATTTAATCTGCGCTGTAAGAAAAGACCTTATCTAATAGAGTCTGGCATGTTTGAGAAAGGCTGACCAAACATCTCCTACAGAAAAGTCTTTTTTAAGAGGAGTACAGGACCTGCGCATGATGCACTAATAACATAAAGTACTTACTGGTTACCACAGGCTGTTGAGGTTATACGTTAACGCAACAATGCCCTTGTTTGCAGTGCAGCATCATATGACATTCACCTGCCTGTGAGTGTGTGTGTGTGTGTGTACATTCATGTGAGAGACCTGCAGTACCTGTACTGGCTGAGAGGAAACCGAGAGCAAAAGGTGTTGTGTCTCCCAGCTGG
>JAPZDX010000023.1:20372729-20385959 GCA_029783625.1 Naso annulatus | reverse complement strand
TGAGGGAGGCGCCTGAGGGAAAGGAGGTTGGGCAAATAATCTAATGGACTACACAACACACTAATGTCATGGAACAGCATAACACAGAATGAGCGATGTGTGAACACAAATATGGAGAACAAAGAGGAGAAAATCAAGGTGTTAGACTAGTTTTTTAACTGCAGAAAAAATGTGAGGACAAGTGGCGACTTCCACAGCAATCAAAAGCTTCGAGTGTCCTTTTGCAACTTGCCTTTTCCTGTGCGCTGCCTTCCGGTGGATTAGCCGTTCCCATGGAAATAGATTTAGCCAATGTGAGAACTCCTGGTGCCGATAGTGGATGATGCAAGTGTTGACTGTGAATGACCCTGAGATGTCTATTGATGTAAGCTGCATGTAGTAAAAAGACAACAGTCAAAAAAAAAAAAAAAGAGTCAAATATGAGACAGATTCCTTTGATGTGACCATCAAGCATCCTCCCAACCTGCAGCATTGTCTTCAAAGAGTTCACACAAAGGATTCTTTGCCGGCTCTGTGAGAGGAGAAGTCCATCTGCCAATAAAACAAAAAACAAAAAAACATGTTATTCATTGCTTTTTTCATCATCATAACTCTGCATTGAGTCTGGCAGCCAGCTGTCCACTAACCCTCCAGAAGGAGCCTCAGGCTGCTCTGGGGAAAGCTCAGCTCAGGAGTGAAGCTTTTAAGAGGAAGCTGCTCGTCATCGCGTTCATAGCAGACTTTCAAAGACTTCAGAGTCCAGTTCAGGTGTCTGCACAGGCAGGACAAAGAGTCATGAAACGCTTAAACATATAGGTCGTTTTAACAGACAATCAAATATAGTTAAACAACAACCATTTGAGTTTGTGGTAAAATGCTGACTCACTTTTTCTGGCTGTGCATGGACAGGGTTACATTTGTGTTATCAAATTCCACGTTGACCTTGTGAGGAATTAGCTGATGAAACCGTTCAACAGTTTCAGTATGGATGAACTAATCATTTTCACACTCTGAAAAGAAACAGCATTAATACTGGTAAATCCCAAAGCTTTGTAAGGTATTATCACAAAAGGGCACAAAGTTTTTGTAAGAAATGCCTGATATATTATCTAATAGTTGTAGAAACAAAAAACAAGTCTGTAAATCCCTTAAGTGCCTTATAAATAAATCCACATATTAACTGAGAGAACAATTCTGGAAATTGTGCATCTGTTATGAGCCAGTGGCAGACCGCAGTATTCTGCAATGCACATGTTGTCTATGGCCCCGTCCACACGTATGTGGAGATATTTGAAAACAGTTTTCTCTCTGCGTTTTGGCCTCCCGTCGACACTTAAACAGAGTTTTAAGTCACTGCGCTCCAGCGGGCGTTTTCCCACTTTTTTTAGGGGAATCCTGCGCAGACAGAGGCGAACTGATCTGTGCAACACATCCCAAAAACTTCATCCCTTCTCAATCGACGGTTCCGGAGTTGCGGCCCAAAACAGGACCATCAGGCGCTCCCAGCTGTTTTTTTCCCATGCGCTCAGATGGCATTTTTTGACAAGTGCAGCACGTGTCAGTCGAGCTGCACTATTTTGAGAAAATATCTAATTGCCATTATTTGCAGTGATAATGCGATTGCTATATGATTTGCAATACTGGAAGAAATGATCATTTTTACATCATTATTCTTTTTTTCATGGATAAACATTAAAATGAATATGGTCTGATTTCTGCAGGGATGTGTACCAAACAAAGATGTTTCCTTAAGTCTGTAGAATACGTTGTGCAGGCCAGGACAACTCGGCAGCACAGCAATATTTAAATTAAATGGTAGTCTGACACACTTTTTACCTATAACAAATATTGTGCCTCCCTGCAATTCAAAAATTGCAGTAGTTCATATTGCAATCTTGATTAAATTTCCATTAATCGTGCAGCCCTACGTGTTAGTATGATACCAGCCACAGGCCTGCACTGACGGACTCCTTTCCTCCTTTTTAAAAAAAAAAAAAGTCTGCAAATTTGCAGGTTGTAAAAATTAATTGCACTGTCTCAAAAAACGGTGGCATTTTGGTCGCAGTCTAGAGCCCCGCAGATATGAGAAGAACATCTCAAACACTGACTGACCTTTTTCTAATGTAAGTTTGTTAAATTAGTCTACTAATCATTCTGATATTTCAACGATTAAACTTTGCATCTGCTCACCAGATTCATCCTGGATGCTCTTTCTGGGAGACGCGGGCAGCAGGAGTTGGGTGAGAAATAGTCCCTCGTGCAGCTCCGCTATGAGTGTCCTCACACTCAGGGATAAAGACCCTGGCTTCATCTCCGGCAGGCTCACATCTCCAGACAGCAGCAGGCTCAGGGCCACTTCAGCCAAACAGATATCCTACAAAAGAGGGCACGTTAGTCACACACAGAAAACAGTTTTCCTTTTTAGTAAAAGCAGTAGACCTTACCATTCGACTACTTTTGAGCACTTTACTGCTTAGCTGCACAACTGAGAAGTCCCACGCCAGCCTGTAATAACAGTTAAAAAATAGTAACATTACATATTGATCCTCTATTGAATCTAACAGATTAATAGCAGAAAGAAATAAGAAAGTGCATTTACCTTTTACTCTGGTGGTCAAGTAACAAGGTGATGCCTGTAACAGTCATGTGCCACAGTGACTTTGACAGTGCCATGTTCAGTACCATCACATTGATCGAGCTGATGTGGAATGACAGCAGCTGGAAACACAAGACAGGAAGTGAGATGTTGCCGATCAAACATCTGCAAAAAGTTAGGTCATGCAGCAGGCTCCATACTTGGGACAAAATTCGGAGCATTGTGGGGCTGACTGAAATCTTTCCAGACTTCTGTCCGTTGCTCCTCTTCAGCGATGGTCCACGTGGCGCTTGCAAGTCATACCTCACTCTGGTTTCGCCAACACACAATGCCAGATATCTCCTACAACACAAACATGCAGTAACTATCTAAAGTAAGACAACTGTGTGTTTGGGGGTTTAGCATATATTAAACAGATTTGCTGAAAGATTTTAGCTCAAACTATAAAAATAACAAATCAAATGTGACAACTTACGGCAAATCTTGGTTGAGAAGTTTACTTGAAATCCATATTCTGTCAATTTCCTGCCATTAAGAGAGCCGGTGTTAAAGTATACCATAGTAAAATACAGTACATTATGTGGTATATTTTGTGTAAGTCAACAGTAAACAACAATCGTGTTTTTGGCATTGCTGGACTAAATTTCTACCCCTGACATGGGAGCAGCTGCATTAAACGATTCACTACATCGATGTCATGTTAACACAGTGGGTCTTACCAGAGTATGCTGGGGGTGAAACTGAATACTGACTCCTTGGACAGAAAAGAACCCAACTGATTTGATCTTTAGATCAGTATTTAGTGCAGTCTGGAAGTATCGCACAGCCAAGGTGCATATGAGCCACCTAGAAGCAACAGACACAGCAGAAACCTTAACAAAATAAGGAAAATTTGGGGTTGACTCTTCAAAGCAGTGTTGGTTTAAACTGTATAATTTTAAGTCAAGTCAAAGTTTAAAGTAGCCTAATATCAAAAATTATACCTCAATGGGCTGTACTTAAAAACAATGGTGACAAAATAAAAACAAAACAAAGAGTTTGGCATATAACAGTGACATTCATTAGCATAAAACACAATCATGAAATCACACACACACACACAAACACGCACGCACACACATACAAACAACCCTGTATAAAGGATGACTTTGCAATATTTAGAACAGAAACTAGGCAAGTTAAAGGCAAATGCAAAGAGGTGTGTTTTGAGTTCACTATTAACAGAGTACACTGCTGACAACACAGAAATAATGTACAAACTAACACAGTTCTTACCTGAAGACGGCCCATAACACGATCCCAAACAGAAGAATCAGAAGGAAGGAAATCAGCAAGAGAGACATTTTGTCCCAAGTTGTTCACACCCAAATCTTTGACATGGGTCTGGCTGCTCCTCTATCAGCTATCAACTGCTGTCAAAGAGGAAGAGGTGCAGTTCAGCTTCAACATGCCTCTTGTTTAACTGGTGCTAGAAGTCAATACCCAATATCTGTCAATCACCGGAACTGGCTGGGACAACTTTTACTACCGTTATGCCAGCTCATAAACGTGAATAGTGTGTTTTTCAGCTAACGGTAACAGCTGGCCTCACAGTGCTAACTTGCTAATTAACTGCAGTGTAGTTACAAACCAAACATGAAGTAGCACGAAGCTAAACTTTCTCTCTTCACGTTAACAAAGTGTAAAAACTTAGCTTATTCAAACTTAATCCAAATACGACCCACTCCTGGAAAACGGTAACTCATAGCCAAGAGGTTGCAGTGCTAGCTCAAACTAACCAAACATGAAACGGTTAACGTTTATGATGTTTGCCGCCGCCGCGTCACCCAAAAATCAGTTGAAAATCTGTGCTAGCATGCTAACGCTACGGCTAACTTAGCATAACGTTAGCTAACACAAGTTAGCATTATTTGGCAGCGTTTACTACGTTAAATGGCTTTTTCTTCCCTCGTCTTCACTCACGTTTCAAGCTCACTTACCCAGACATTTTCAAAGTGCTGGTTTTTCATTTCACAACATAGCGGTGCAGAAGCGGTTTCATCTGGCAGTTAGCTCTCTCCTCTCTGCTCAGAGAGAGTAAACACTCCGGTTCCGCTCTGCTCCGGCCCGCCCCGCTCAGCTGGCTGCTCGGTTGACCTGCAGCCGCCGGTGTTGTGTTGAAAACAGTTTCCCAGTCGAGATCTGTCTCGCCCGTAGCCCCGCCCCCGTCTGGACGGCGAAGGAAGCCCGCGTTCACAAAGACTCCCCCCCAGTATAATTTGCTTTATAGGAGATAAACACACATTTCACAAGCTAACTGTGTTGTTTTATTTGGAATATGAGGAAGCAGAGCCTAAACTTTGTTTGATGCGTTTTACGTCCTTTTTAGCACCACCAACAAACTATATCAATAAATAAAAGACGAAAAATTAACAAAAACAAAACAAACAAACAAAAACTTTAACTAAAAACCATTACATGTTGCCACTAGAGATCTGTTTAGAATTGCAGTTTAGAATAGGAAATATCCCGGATGGTTTTCCTTCCCATCACATAGGCTAAGCCTACACATTCACTGAAATTTACCTAGAAAATCTTAAAATGTGAAACACATCCCAACAGTTGATATATTAAGCCTATCAGATAATGTTCCCCCAGTGAAGTGAAGCTAAAACATATTTAAAATTTATACTGCAGACTTTTTACCCTCTAAGAAACAACTGCTATGATTTTCAGCCTGATAACACTAAATTATCATTAACAGGGGAAAACATCCTGACAGCTGAACTATTAGATTGCGTTTCCCCTGTGTTTAATATGAAATGAAGCTCACACATCTGTCAAAATTATACTGCAGACTATTTACCCTCCAACAGACAATTCCTATAATTTTCAGCCTGATATCACTAAATTTACCCTTTATAGCAGGTCATTTTAGATCATGTCAGGATGGGTTTCCCCTGCTATTAAGAGTGAATACAGTGAGTGTGACTAAAAATCACAGGAATTGTCCATTGAAAAGTGAAAAGTGGGCTGTATAAATTCATTCAAAAGCAAAACAGAGACAACACACACAGTCATAACTTGACTGTTTTACTAGGATGAAAAGGTAAGAAACAATTTCTTTCAAACAGGTGAGACATTATGTAATTTCAGGAATGATAAGATTTAGATTTACCTTACCACATGACTAGACAATTCTGCTGCTTCACACTGAATGCATTTACTGTAAACAGTATGCCCTTAAAACATAATGCTGCATGTCACACTTTACTTAAAAAGTGCTGTAGGTAGCATTTTAGCACCAGTTTCAGTACCTCCAAACTGGCAGGACTTTAAGTGGGGCTATAAAACTTGGTCAAATCCAGTGTTTATAAAGTGCATGTGTCTACTATGGTCCAACTGTATTGGATTCCTAGTTTTTTAGCTATCAGACGTCAACCCTGTACATACAGTGCCCTACACAGTCGTAACAATAATAATGTAATAACTGACGTTTAAGTTGGAGCTGAACTGTAATCAGTGCTAAAATGTTACATATATGGTTGTCACCCATGACAGGATTGTTAAGCAACTTCCCAAAGGGCCCAAAACTGCAAAAGCATCAAGCACACTGCAAGTTATTGAGATTTGTTTCTATAACAAGCTGAAAATTTGTGAAGTTTTCTCTAACAAAAAAAAAGAGTATTAACAATAAGGTTGTTCTGAATCCCACCATCATGTTGTGGCAATGTCTAAATCTATGCATTGGATCTTTTTTTTTTTTGCATGGTAAATTTTTCAAATGACATGGATGCACAGAAACCTTGCAGCCAGGTAGGATGCCTTCAGTCATCAGAGCACTAATCAGAATACTAATGCACAATGCACAGATGGTGGTTGATGAATGGTCAACAGCACCCTTAAAGCAGAGGTTCAGCATCATAGTTTTAAAAATAAGTTGCATTAAATTGATTTTTGTCCACCTTGCTGTCTCATTGATGAGAAAAATGTTAAAAGGAAAAACAAGAAATGAATAAATGGTCCTTAATCAAAGTGCTGTCAATGAAACTGCGCCTCACCGTATGCTTTCGGGAAAAGATAAATCTTAAACAGCCAGCCTAACAATAACTGATTTGTCTTAAGAAGAAGAATTCCTCAACAGGTTTGATGTACAGCAACTCATCATCAAATGAACGAGTGAGGAAGTGACGGTTTTCCAGACGAGCTTCTTCATCTCATGCAGCAGCTTTCTGTTTGTTGTGTTTGGCAAACCATTCATCGCTTTTATCTTCAGCCATGGCCTAAAAAAGTGAAGCATACAGAGCAAAGACATGATGAATATCCAACATGTGTTGCATATTTAATGTAGAAAGGAAAATACTGGAGCAGCACCGACCTTATCCAGCAAGTCATTTCCTTTGGGGTCTACCATGGACAGCTGCCTGAATGCCTCATCTCCCACAAAACAGATCTCATGACCATCCTAAAACAAAAACGTCCCATTAACTTCTTCTATCAGACTAACACCACTCAATGACCGCATTGTATTTGCAGTGCACTTACCGGATCAGCCAAAATGACGACTTCTACTGTGGCTTTTCCGGGAGTGTCCAGGCTGACTAACGGAGTGAGAATTTTCTGATTTTCTTTTTTCATCAAGGCTTCGAGGTCAGGCAGCTGCAAAATGTAATACAATACCGATGATAAAAGTTACGATTATGACAACTGTTTTTCCTCCAATATTAACAAACATGAGGACGTATCCATGAACGTATATTATACCTGCTCCCGTGGGCATGAAAATGCTATTCTCCCAAACGCTGTTCCGTGATCGACCGTCCCTCCGATATCACGAAGCTCCAGTTTGCACTGCATAAAGATTAAAAACAGTAAAAACATTCGGACTATTTCTGAACACATAATACATGCTAGAAAACACTATTATTTCTTTGATCCTTGACTCACTTGTGTGTCTGCAAATCCCATCAGAACTGTTTTCTTCTCCTCATTCTTTGCTATCACCTTCATTCCCAAGAGTGCAGTCCAATAGTGAGTCGATCTCTGGAGGTCAGATACTCCGAGACAAACCTTCTGCACGGGGTCTGACAGCGAAGGACCAAAGGTTACAGGTGGTAAAAACAATACAGCATGTTGAAACACCTGCAGTGAACAAACAGAGAGCTCCTTCCTCCATGCTGCACTTCTTTCTGTGCCTGCTGCTCAGTGCTACATCAAGGATATAATCACAAGCAGATGATCACGCTAGTTGTTGTCAGGAAATTCCCTTTGAGGAAATAATCACAACAGTTTTGTTAACTTAACAAAACTGAACAAATAGTAATGACAATACATTTTTTTCTTCAGTTATACTTTAAAGTCTCAATAGCTGCAAATTAAAAAATTTTTCTGTAATTAGATAAAATTACTCAAGGATTAATCAATAAATTTACTGAATAAAATACAAAAATATCGACCTTTCCTACTTTATTGAATACAATTAAAGCTGCACTATCTAACTTTTATAGAAACAATTTTGGTCATACAGTCTCCATGAGCGTTGTGCTATTTTGGTCTTCTGTGCTCTGATAGACATTACAAGTGTAAACATATGGATTTAAAGTGGGGGATTTAAAATAGGGCTGCGTATCAAACGGCAACACTTCTATGGCACAGACCGAACTGTCTCAATACTATCGAGTATCGAAAAATGTCAGGTTTTGAACTTTGGTATCGAATGACCAAAGGAGTTCATCTCATCAGCGAGCCAATAAACATGCAGCATGCTTGTTGTGCCAAGATCTAACAGCAGTGTTGACTGACTGTACTCTTGTGTTTTGCAGGAAAAACACCAGATTACACCGAGAGAAAAGTTTAACCAGAAGTTTGTGTATTGTAATCTTTTGTTAAAACAGGTTAAATAAAAAATGGTATTGAAAAAAAGTATCGTTCAGGAACTGGAAGTCAGCATATCGGTACTGGTGCTGGTATCGATTTTTTCTTCACAATACCCAGTCCTAACCTAAAAGTCATGTTAGCTTATGCAAACCACTATTCCTTATATCAAGAACTCTGTCTCAGTTACACAGTGCACGTTTAAATGACTATTATTACAATATGATTATAAAAATTATTAATACATGACAGCACTGTAAAGCAAGCAATTCTTTACATTTGCATAAGTTCTGTATAAACTAAAATGCTCTATTTAATGCAAAAAAGAAAGACTTAAAAAAAAAAAAAAGAAAGGAAACTGGCACAGGACCTGTGACACCCACCACTAGAAGGTTGCTCTTTGTCCACGAGATAGAAAGGATACCCCCCTGGAGCCTGGGTCAGGTACAGAGCTTCTCCTACCTCAGTGAGAGGCCAGCCCAGACGTTTAGCATTGCTTACAGCTTTGCTTGACTGCAGAGTGAGCCCCTAAAGTGGAAATATACACGACAGTAACATCCCTTAAGAAATGCTGCTATACACTAAACTACACAAACTGTTGATGTATTCTGTCAAGTGTCCAGAAGACCCCTCACCCACCAAGAAGTCATTGCCAAGCTGATATTCTCCCACTCCATAATTGTATGTCAGTTCAGCAACAAAATGGTCATCCTCAGGACCGAAGCCAACCATCGTTTTGCTCCATTTTCCATCGTAGGGGCTTTATGTTAACAGGAACAGGGCAACGGTCAATATTAGGATATTAGCTCAGAATAACTGTTAATTTTACAGCCTTGTGTGGACAAAGTCCACTGTTTTAAAAGTCTCATATGTAAAGTTACCCATTACAAGTCGCTTTGCAGCCTTCCTCAAACTCTTCATGACGTAAAATCTATAAATAACAAGAAGAGGTGAGATTATAAGTATTCAAGAGGGAAACAATTATAAAACAGAGTTTCACTTATATAAAAAAAGAGGAATTAGCTATAAATGACTGGCTACGTAACGTTGTGCAACACTTCGACCATCAAAGTTAATTCAATAGCTTCAGTCACATTTGGACATCAAATGAAACTCAGAAACGTTACCTTCATGCCCAGCACATCTCGGTAAAACGTGGCTGTTTTGGTCCTGTCTCCAACTTTGAAAACAAAATGCAATGCTCGTCTTAAAGCCATGTCTCTTCACAGATGTTATGTGTGTATCTTGGATCAGTGTGCTGGAGTAGATTAAGCGTCCTTGATGTTCGATGTTTCTGCCGTCGATAGGTGGAGAGTAAACACAAATGAGAAGAAAAGAGCCGGCATTTTCAAATGCAAATAAAAATCCTACATATATGTATTTTTTCCAATAAAGTGCTCGTATTACATTTCGATGGTAAAGTGCATTAATTTAACATAAAACACAAAATAATACAACTATTAAAGTCGGAGACCCCCATTTAGCTTAATGGTATCACCCATAACGCTCAGGGTGTCGCATTCTCTCGCGAGGTTACAGTTAAGCGACTGAAAATGATGATTGAGAGAGAATTTAATGAAAATATGCTGTAACATTGCTGTGTAGTAAGGAAACTTTACCATTAATACACCTCCTGTAGTGAGATATTAACTTTACTCTGTAACAAGATTAATTTTGGATGCGCACATGTAGTTTTATTTACACTACAGCTGGTGGCGCTAATAAGGTTAGCTTGTATTCCATGATTTGAACACTGTACTGCTAAACAAGAGAAGAAGAGAGGAGGCAAACATGGCAGCGTACATGAGAGGCGTGATATGTCTTATTTCAACAGAGCGAAATAGTTTTCTAACAAGGGGAGGCGGTGTTATTGTGGAATCAGTACGGTATGTACGCGGACTGAGGAGGAAACCTGTCCGAGTGTTGTTACCTGACAACGAGACAGATAAAGTCCTCAAACCGACGCCACGGTCTCAGCCAGCAGGTTTGAACGTCAAGAGGGAGAAGGAGGCAAAAGTGACAGGTACAAGCAGGCATCATGAAGAAAGTGACCTTGTGAAGACGAGGACTAATGTGCACTCAGTTTTAAAAAATACTGACGTTACTGTTAGAAAGGATCAAATTGATGGACTGCGCTTCGAGAGGGCTTTCCCTGGAGATAAACGTCTGGCGTAAGTGTCACTACATTAAGGCAGCAGTAAATTATTGCCATCACTGTCAAAGAAAATTACACTGACATTCAAAAGAAAATTTTTAGAACTGGGAGATCATCAGATTTTCTAACCTTTCTAACTTTTGTCTGGGATACAACAGAGACAGCAAAGTAACTATAAGTCAGTTAATTAAAGAGCAGAAGGGAAATCCTTTTAGTACATAATTCTGAGGTGCCCTTAAAACTGTTAAGATAAGAGCATTTACGCCATTTTTCTCCATTGACAGTTTGCTGCCTTCTTTTCTATAATTCATCATAATCACAACATACTGCCTCTACTCCATCTTTATCTCTGCATCTCTGCTTTTTTAGGAGGTTAGTGAGCGTTGCTCGTTCCAGAACGTTTCGGGAGCACCAGGGTAAAATCCTCCTGGAGGGCAGACGTTTGATCTGTGACGCGCTGGATGCTGGAGCCAACACACAGATGGTGTTCTTCAGTACAGTGGACAGGCTGCGAGAGCTGCCCTTAGACAAGCTGAAAAGAGCAACGCTAGTCAAAGTCAAGTTTGAGGACATCAAGATTTGGTCTGACCTTGTGGCGCCACAAGGAGTGATCGGTGAGTGTCACATAATTTGTTTTGGTTTATTGTGATGCTTGAGTTGTTGCTGATTTTAACTTCTTCTTCTACAGCCATATTTTCTCGCCCCGACCCGTCACGGTTGAACTTCGTGAATAAAGGTCATTCTGTGCCGTTGTCTCTGATATGCGATAACATCCGAGACCCTGGCAACCTTGGGACTATGTTGCGATGCGCTGCTGCTGCTGGCTGCCATAACGTCCTGCTCACTAAGGGTATACTCATGTTTTCAAGTAAAGATGTTAATAAGTGAATTCCATCTTTAAAAATTGTTTTCTTCTTTGCTTGTGGTTTCTCAAATCTGCTTTATACTTTTCGTCTGACAGGTTGCGTTGATGCTTGGGAGCCTAAAGTCCTGCGTGCAGCAATGGGCGCTCATTTCCGCCTTCCCATCCATCCCAACTTGGGCTGGGATGACATTGAAGATCATCTCCCTAAACCTGTGACTGTCCATGTGGCTGACAGCAGCTCTGGCTCTGACACAAGCAGAGAAACAAAAGAATCACAAGTTAATGCGTCTCACAAACCCTCCAAGGCAGGAGACTACGGCTGGGTCAGCACAAAGCTTAATCACAATAGAACACGCTACAGGGATTACGATTCTGATTCTGATACTGACTCAGATGGTGAATTTGAGGGACTTTCACTTCCAAGAGTGGGCACAAAGCTGTATCATGAGAGCTGGGCTCAGAGTCCCACTGCTCTCGTGATAGGTGGAGAGACTCATGGTCTGAGTCTAGAAGCAGTCCAGTTGGCTGAGAAGACGGCCGGTCACAGGCTCTTCATCCCTGTCGTTCCTGATGTGGACAGCTTGAATTCAGCCATGGCTGCCAGCATCCTTCTGTTTGAGGGCAGAAAGCAGCTGTTACACCTGATGCAGAGATCAGGGAGGAAATTTAAAACTAAAGCCGAGCAGCAGTTTTCATGACGTTAGCTCTTAATATCTGTATGTGACTTCAGGTGCACATGTGTCCTTGTTGGTAAAGACCAAACAGAGTAATTGAAATGTCCATTCTACATCCTGTTCAAATGACTGTCTGATTTCATGTCCAGTGAATAAATACTTTGTTTGCTCATATAAGTTTTTCTCTTTTTGAGGGATGCATCCCAGAATTATTTTCATTATTGATTAATCTGAAGATGGATGGTGAGTCAGACTCAGGTCACAAGCTTCACTGTGGCAAACGCTGTCTTCTCTCTGGTGTGAATGCTCAGACGCAGTTGTCCCTGAGGTTGTTATCCCTTTTTTTTATTGTTGGTGGTGGTGGTTACACAAATAACCCAAAATAACCAAAGCACTAAGCTCTTTAGCCGAGCATCACTTTTGCTTTGTTTACATACTGATGTGGTAATTTAGAAATGCAAACAGTCTGTCAAAGGCCTCTGGTTATTCCCTCTAGCTTCCTTATAGCCAATCAGAACACAGAATTCTCAGTTGGCACGGTATAAGAGAAGAAATAAGTGTCACACACAAAATCTACTTCATGCAACAATTTGTTCTTGTTTTTAGCTGCAACCAGCAGATCTAAAAGTCCCTCTGTTAGTCCACAAGAATTTCCCACACTCTAGCAGCCACAGTTTTCACGCGCGGAGGCTGAAATTGGACATGGAGGTCAAGTGTGTGTGAAGGTCTGTGTTTGTGTTAATGCTGATGGCTAAAAGGGGGCGTGGCAATGGGAATGGCCTATTGCAAAAGGCGCATAACTTCCAAATGGATTCAGACTTGTGCAAAGGCCGCGTTCAAAATTGATAACACGTAGCAACATGTTTATTAAACGCAAGTAATGGTGCACTGAATGCCCTGTTGTGTGACGCAAGCGTTGCAGCTACCCGTTGGATCCATTGTGCACGTCTTTAATACGGCAGGGTTCATATACAGGTCACAGCTGATTGGGTAGCACCTCTACATACATCATACATCAAGCTCCTACCCGGCTGGGGTAGGAGCTTGATGTATGGAGTTTCCATGTTTTCTGTGTCTCTGCGTGGGTTTCCTCCCACCATCAAAACAT
>JAPZDX010000023.1:20337141-20351251 GCA_029783625.1 Naso annulatus | reverse complement strand
GCAAGGATTTAGTTGAATATATTTGGTTTTTGGGCGGTTTGTCTGACAAAACAAAACCTCTATCTTGGACTGTTCAAATCTGCAGTTTTTCATTATTTTCTGACATTTGGCAGACAAAGAGAGTAATTGAGCAAATACCCTGAGCCTGCAGATTAATCAATCATGAAAAAACTCATCTGCTGTGGCCCAAGCTGCTCTTTTTTCCAATTTGGAAAAGATTTTCTGTTGAAGAAATACAAAAAACTTTGTCCAGCAGAGCAGTCAGTGGCTAATTAGCATGCAAACTGCTTGCAGACTGTATTCAGCGCATCAAGATTGCATGTTGCCACTCCTGGCTAAGGGCGCCTCTATTCATTAGCAATATCAACAAGCGTGTAAGTATATAGTGGAGCAGTAGGCTCAGCTATACAGTTACACAGTGGTTTAAGAATGCCAATAATCCCTGTAGAAAGCCCACCAACGGCTAAGACTCCGGGGAGAACTGGAATCCATACTAACAATCCATTTACTCTCTTGGACATGCAGACATTAGCCTCACACTACGCCCGGTGTTCATCATGCTAATTGGATCACGCATGGCTGCAGATCCATATCCAGAAGAGGAGCAAATCAGCACACTGTGGGGCCAGCAGATCAGCGCATGGACATACCAGGGCTGAAGGTCTTAATGCCCCATTGATCAAAGAAAATGCTGATCCTTTTTAGATGTAGCTAAATTTGATTGTGGGATCAATGCATGCATTAGTTTCCCACTTGTGCACAATCCAAACTGCATGTGAGCAAGAAAAAATTGAGGGAGAGGAACAAAACCCCTCCCAAAATATCCACATTTCAATGTTAAAAGTCAAGCGTGGCGATCGCTTTCATGCCTCTTTGCACTGTTGCACTTTATGGCAGCACTCTGCTCTTTAAGAGGAGGTTATTAGGGGGGGGGACCCCGAATGATTTGAGGGCTCAAGGTTTTACATCTGTACACATCTGCTTCAGGTTTGACCCAGTTCCCTTTGAAGCAGCTTGCAGCCTTGTCCTGCAGTGAAATTTGGCCCCTGTCACTAACCAGCAGGTCTCTGCAGTGGCTCTTGCGTGTTGAGAGAACTAGAGTGGAAGAAATTTCATCACTCAACGTGCCCAATTCACCTATAATTGTGTGAGCCTTATCTCTTCACAGATCCGCTTTCACTGGGCTGGTCAGGCCTGAGGCATCTGCCAGACGCTCCCATCGCTGCCTCATTATGACACAAAGCCACAAAAAGGAGAGTCAACCCTTTACAACAGAGGACGAGAGAGTTGTGATGCTGATAGCAGCAGAGCTCTTTATCTGTATTACCAAAGACAGTCAATTATTAGCACAAGATCCCCCACTGTACACTGTAATCATCATTTCATTTCCTAAGTGGGCGGAGTCACGTCTCCCATGGAGAAAGTTAGGAACCACCTCCCTCATCCAAGTGTTATAACGTCGTGTGAACGGATTACAGCAGATGGACTTTGTGTCGCATTATTTTTGTTTGATGTAAGTTTGAACTTTTAGTTCATGGTTTCACCTAACAGACCATTTATATTTTCGTTTATGTCCGTTGAGAAGCAAGACGGAAAGCACCAGTACTCAAATCTCACAAGAATGTGCTGCTGAGGCAGAGACAGGTCTTAAACAAAGTTAATGTTCTACTGATGTGTGTGTCTGAAAAATGCCATCTTTGTGTATGAATGTTCGGGAGATGTGTGTCATGTGAAAAAAGGGTCCAATATGTAACTGGGTGAGGATGGGGCGAAAGAATTGATGGTAATCTCTGATCACGTTCATTTCTCCCATAGGAGTGAATGAACTCAAGACTGTTTCCAGTCTCCTAAAGGGGCGGGGCTGTGATGAAACCCATTTGACACTGATACAGGAAATGAGAGGTCCTGCTTTCTGTTAATCGTCTCTGGTATTACATCAGTGATAAATGCTGATGATGGACACAGTATCTTTAAAAAAAAAAAAAAGTGGTTGAAACAAAATTTTTTATTTTTCATCTAAATTATCAACCTGCATATTTAAAAGTCATAACTGTACAAAGCAGATTTGCATATTTAATTTCACATATTCATTTATTCTTGCACAAGAAATGTCCCTCATGTAGTCTTTTCATTCGTGTCCAGGTTTTTTGTTTTTTTTTTTGGCACCGTTCAAAGCTCAGATTGGGAAAAAAACAAGGTAATGAGTTCCACATTATTCCAAGAGGACACAGAGGAAATCATGTTCCAGTTTGATTTGATTTACGTCTTCCAATGAGACACTGTTTTTCAAAATAAAATTAAATTCTTTGAATTTGTGAAATGATCTCCTGCACAGAGGGATAACAGACGATCGATGTCCTTGCGTCTTCCTGTAGCTCTAGTTTGTTAGAGTGTGAAAGTCATTTGTTAGAGGATGAGAGGTTGTCTGTCTGATGGACTGACCAGCCCCCTCAAGACATGCTCAACAAAAGCATTTGTCTTTTACTGGGACTTTTTTATTGGCAGTGCCTGCAGGCGGTGTGATCCCTGACCGTAAAGATTTACTGTATGGCGACAGGGAGAGCAGGCTGGACTGGACTCCTGCTTTGCCTCTTGGCAGGCGCTAACACAAGCTTCTTAAGAAATCAAGCTTACCACCTGCGCAACGTCTTCATCTGCACATGGATTCACACTAACGTGCTGGTTCACAGCAGCATCAAAAGATCATTCATCATGTGTCAGGCAGCTTTCTGGTCAAAATCTAAAGCGTTCTGCATTTTTTTCCATTAAAGACAGATGAGAAACAAACGTTCTCCTGAATAAAACACTCTAACTCCCTTTTGGCTGGGCCTCTGCAGCAACTTTAGACTTACATTCCTCCATGCTGCACCCCACCTCTGCGCAAACGAGGCTCTCAGTAACGGCCTGTATCCACTTCAAAACCCTGTTGCTGCTCTTCATGGCTACAAAGGGAGCCCCCACCCACCCACCTCTTAGCTATACTTCAGCCGACGCAGCTATGCTGGGTAGTGTGTGTTACTTAGCGCTTTCATCTGTGCTGCTCTGACCCAACTGTCACTTTACACTGTCAAGAGTCTTCACTGCCAAGTCTCCCCGGTGGTGAAATACACATCTTAAAGCCTGTGACAGCTGCACAGTTGGTCGCTGCCCTCACTCTATGCTAGACTGATGACCTCTCTCTTAATATGCTGCAGCTTCTTTTTGTCTTGCACGTGCATGTCGAAGTATGCATTCATCCTCGGGGCTTTGCCATCATTGATTTCTGTACCACTAAGGTCACTATTTAAAACAAACAAAAAAAAGTACTCAAATTTTCTATTTTCCAATCAATTCTATGTTTTTTCTTCCAGTGTTGTCTACGCTAAAATGCAAAAAGCAGGGGCCTCACTCCAAACTACTCCGCTGTGCTCCTCACAGTGGCTCATTCTGTACGACACATCCATTGTGACTGGCAAATGCACATCCTCGAAAACTGTCGAGCTGAAAGAAGAGAATGCCTCTTCAATGCAAAATGTTGCAGCTATCTTGTGTGTTTTATTAATACTATAACATTCTCCAGCTGAGCCATTTCGGTGTTGGATCCTCCTGAACACAGACAGGAGACACCAGCTAAATTGCTTTTTCGATAAAGGCCCCCTGTTGCCACAGCAACCGCAAACCCCCCCCCCCGACACACGAAGTCAGGACATGTCACCGAGTGCCAGACATATTGTGGGTTCTTACTTAATAATTCAGTGATAAATTAACGGCATTGTGAGGAAAACAGGTGCCAGAATGTCAGAGGGCTTAGGCTAAAAAACACAGCGGAAAAATGGGGAAAATGAGGGAGTGATAAACAGAGACATAGAGGGGAGAGAGAGGGAGAGAGAAAGAGGGAGGAGTGGGTGTTTCCCCCATTCGAGCCTTGTGTAGCGGCACAAAAGCGACCCCCTGAATACAGGCTCTAAATCTAAACTTGGACCCTGTATGGAGCGAAGTTTTTATGTAGTAAAGAACGCAGTGTAAAAAAAACAGAGGGGATTGTAAAGGAGTAAAAAGCCAGGGCTCAATCGCATTGTCTCTCCACAGGCGTGGGCTGCCCCTGAGGCCTACATTCGGCAAGGCCAAAGGTCAGGGCGGCAGGGGGTGCATTCTTCACTCCCAGTGGTGTTTAGACCAGTCTGCCTGCCGCCCTGCCCCCTACAGACTTACTGTTCTTTATTTCTCTCTCTGGCTATCCCTCTTTCTTCATGATACATTACAAAGACCAAAGTGTAAGCCTATTTTACACACATTCAAACACACACACACACACACGCACACAGGGCATATCCATATCAATGTAAAAAAATATTTGGAATTCCATCCCTTTCTCTCCGCTTAGTCTTCCATCCATGCTAAACTGCCATATTAAACCACAAAAAAATGTATCATATAGAAAACACTCTCTGTCCGAACAGAATAAAATTAGAAACACCAATCCGTCAGAGGTCGATGTGTGATCATCATGTGATCTGAGGCATCAGTAATTCCAACGCCTAGTTAGCTAGAGCCGGCTGGGTTGGATTGTTTTAGTATGTGATGACTGCACATTGTTGTGATTGCACAAAAAATGTCTGAATAGACATGCCCGTTCCTTCTTGTTGGCTAGCATGTGTTGTTAGGTAAAGATGAATGTTAGAAAAACACTGTCAGGGTTAGTGAAGATCAGAGGCAAATTAGATGCGGATCTTCGTGGAATATGAGTGGGTGAAACGACGAGGTTTTTAAGGCCAACTGGAGGTTAGCATCGCACTGGGTCACTAGGTAAAAAGCTTAGGGGATTTTTTTTTTTAAATGGGATTTTGGATTATCCCCAAAAATAAGCTCTGTGATGAGCAAAAATGTATGTGTTTTGTTCAGCATGAGAACCTTTACAGATGAACATCACGTTTGTGTTTATTCAAGCTTAAATAAAATCACCAGAAGCAAAAAGCTATTGTTAGGCTGTAAACAAACATACATCATGATGGTATGACGTAAAGCAATATTTCACTGCAAACTATTTTTGGTGTATCAGTTACTCATCCTTAAATGTCTTAAACTAAAGAAAATATTTTTTGCCTTCCAGCGTTTTCCCACAGTAAACGGATTTTTTCCAAAAAATGCGAGCATGGAGCCCATGGAGATACAGTGTCAGAGCATCAAAAATCGTCTAAAAATGTCCAACCAAAAATCTTAAAAGCTTCACGTGGTTTAATCCAAGTCTTCTTTATCATGTCGCAGGCTCAGTACCTCTAAAACACTGTTATTTAGGCTAAAAAGCTAATAAATCCAAAAGACTCGCTCCCTGTCCCGTGCGTGCATCAGAGGTTCTTCAATAACAGTGAAATAACAGTGTTTTAGAAGTATTAAGCCTATGACACGATAAAGAGGACTTGAATTGTACCACATTTAGAGATTTTTGGACTGATGTCTTTAGATGGTTTTAAAGTTTTGAAACTGTATCTCCATAGACTGCCAGCAAAAGCAGCTGAAGTGAGTGGCTCGCATTTTTGGAGAAAATCTGTTTACCATGAAATAATGTTGGAGGGAAAAAAAATCTATTCTTCAATTCAAGACATCTAAGGATGAGTAACTGATAAACAAAAAAAATAGTTTTGCAGTGAAAATCGCTTTCAACATCGTCACCCCGAAACATTCAACCTATGATTTGATTCAGTGTGCTTACTTATCTACAAAACTCTCTCCTCTCAGCGGGACCTGATCTAGCTGGCAATCATGGCTACGTCAATTGCTAGTGTCACATCCTTTACAAAGATATTACATATTTTATTTCTTTTTCACGTGACCATGTCCAACGCCTCAGACAAACACTGTAGTCTCTTGTTAGCAACCGCCTTTTTTAAGACACATCAAACCTTAAATGTTTAAGCTGGGTTTATTGGTCTACTAGCTGACGTTGACCACAGACAAAACCCTTTCCAGAATCACACAGACTTTGAGACGAGGGAACCAGTGGTGCAAAAATGCTAACTGACTTCCATGTTTTCACCACTCTTTGGCATGGCACCAACTAAGCTAGTTAGCCAGGCATGCTAACATTTACACATATAAGATTGACTATTTGACAACAACTTTGACAAAAAATATTCAATAAATAAAAAATTGACTTCTTACACAAACAGTACCAATGTGTAACCTTGGCGATGATGTTATTGTTCAGTTCCGTCTTTGCAGGTCAATCATTAAATTCTGCTGAAAGTATAACTCAAGTCTACAGTAATGATTTACCTCAACGCTTTCACAGGATTACAGAAGCTTATTGTGTGAACATGTGTCTAGACTTCTCAGTTAGCTGTAAGTCACAACTTCAGCCTTCAGCCTGCATCTCTTCAAGTCGAGACCTGCAGGCTCTGACAGACAGACAAACAGACGGACAGATAGAGATGATATCAAGCTGGTCTGGCTCTGGACCAGCTGGACCTGCTCTATCAGTTACCTTACTGTGACCCTCTTAGACGGGCATAGTACATTCCCAGTCATTGGACAACTCATGACCTGGAAAGTCTGGTGCATTTTTGGAGTGTTTTCTAATTAAAATGTGTGCCAAAAGGTAATACAACACACACTCTCAACTGCAATCCAATCCAGTGATGAATGATTCTGGTCAGATTTGTGCAGATTGTGCAAATGCTAGTGGAGCATTTTGTACAGCCTCATTAAGTCTGAGCACTTGGGGTATTTCAGTCCATTACATATTAATGAGACAAAAAACAAATTAAAATAAGCCTTTTAGCACAACGTGAGTTTTACGCATGTGCTCTTTACACTTACTGCTCAATTAGCTACACTCAGTAAAAAGACCCACAGCAACCGAGCGTTAAATCTACCCATAAGCCTCCACATCGCAGTTTCTCTGGTACCCCATTTTCCTGGAGTGCTGGTGGAGACGGGAGGGGTGTGTGTGTGTGTGTGTGTGTGAGGGGTGGTGGGGGGGGCAGGGGTGGTGGTGGTTTAGACAGCTTCCCCGCTGTGACCTCTGTTTGACCTCACATTTAACTCCCACCACTCCCCCTCACGCTGGAGCCCTGGGAAGTCTTCTGGAGCCGCAGCTCAATCCCTGATCCCATCACAGCACAACACATTAATATTTATGGAAATTTTGAAGGGAACATTTCAGACACATTATCAGCGTTTTGCGCATAATCAAGGCAGCTCTGAATTGTACATACAGTACGTATGTATGAATTGTACATACAGTTTATCAACACATCATTACATTAAGGTAGTTGGTTAGCATTGCATTATGTATATATTCTGCACCTACACTTTCAGCCAATCTATAGGAAAAAAAATAAACCACATGCATGTAACTCCTCTGTGAAACTGATTCAGAATGTCATTTAAATACATCCAAAAGCACCCGACAGCTGACAACAAGCAAAACAGAGGCCACATTTTAAAATACAGACGCTTTTAGACAATAACAGCTGTGTTAGACTGGTCTATTGTGGTGTTTGGTTTATTTTCTAAATATGTAGCAATTTAATTAAGAAGATTTAAACATAGAGCTGGCTCATCTTTGCATCAAAGAACCTCAATAGAGGAGAAAAAGGGGACAGTGAAGCTGGTTCCAGCAAAAAATAAATAAATAAAGACAAACCCAAAAATGCAGCTTTTAGAAAGAGGTTTCAACATATTTTTATGGGTTACAGGAGCAGTCAGGTCAGAATTGTACGCAGCTTGTCTTCGGTGGCTTGAGCTTCAAAGTATACTTCAGTGGACATGTCTCACAGTGCTACTTAAAAGCTAAGGCTGGGCGGTATGGAACAAAAACCATATCTTGATTTTTTTTAGCTAAAAAGCGATTTACAAATATACATCTTGATATTTTTTCCCATATAGAAATAACTAAAAGAAAGTCAATTTTAAGCCAAAAACACAAGTGCCAAATGCCAAATTGTCACACAGCTGCACAATATCAACACATACATTAAAAAAAAAAACACAAAAATAAACTTCTAGTGTACATTAAACAAAAATGCTCCTTAAATACAATAAGTATAATAAAAACAAATTACACACAGCTGTGCAAATGGTGTAAACAGATGCAGAACAAATGTAAACAGATGTTAACAGAATATCAATTTAAACAAACCCATATCTCATTTGAAAATATATCTTCAAAACTCGATAGATTGCCCAGCACAGTTAAGAACAGCGCTTTTGACAAACAACAGAAGATTTTACCACATTTTAAGGAATTTCACCTTTTGCACAACACAGAAGGATCATTCCACCTCTGATGGATGTTACTCCCATCCTGAAAGAGCATAATTGTCTATTTAGATCTTGAATTATGTTCTGCACACATTCAATAAAACGTATTAAGTGGCATTCTGTTGAGACACTGTGTACTGGGCTGGGTACTGTGTATTTTTGGTCTGACTGTACCCTCCACAGGCAGCGAGGAGGCTCATAAATCACAATGACACCCTGCGTCTGGCCTGCCTCATAAAACTTCTGACAGAGGTAACACTTTGAGGCCTTCGTATACGAACATGCACACAAACAAATGCACACACAGCCACACACACATATACTATATATAGAGATATGAGCCTGACAATGACCTTCTGTTCCACGAAATGGAGTCCAACTTCTCACATATCTTCAAATCCACAAATCTAGCTTCTGCCGCTGCGGGCCACGGAGCACAATGACTACCTGCCACATCAACAACGTTTTCCATTTCCTGAGGGAGAAGATATTCTTACTCTTTCTGCTCATTACCTGAGCAACATGTAGCTCTACAGTGACATTTGGTCACATGGTGACACTTTATATCCTTCCATTAGCCTGTTTCCTCCTCTAGTCTTACGCTCATTAAAAGTCACATCTGTTTGGCTGCCGCTGCGGACCGGCCCCGTGCATTTTATAGCTCAGCTGTACATCTGGACTCCTCTCGTATCTCTCACCAGCCCCCCCTTCGCTCGCCCGCCCTTTTCTGTGAGCGCTTTACTCTCAGCTTATCACACCCCCACCACCACCCCGACACTTTTCACAGCATGCGGCGACAGATTCAGACTCCCATAAGCTCCCTCTCTAACAGAATCTGCCCATATTGGCCAGTTGAAGAGACTCTTGGGTACAGACTTCATTTCATCCAGATTAAATTTTGCACACAGCACAGTACAGATCAAATATCCTTCATGGCTGCACCACATGTCAAAGGATCCACTGGGAAAAAAACCTTGTAGATAGGCATGCAATTTCAGCAACCAAAATGTTAAGTTGATATCAATAAATAACCACTTAATTACAGACTCTAATTAATGCAGGTGAAAATTAAAAATGGAAAAATGTCTGACAGCTTAAATGTCCTTAAATTTTATCTCGACTCCCACAATTTAATTGGGACATTGGGGATATTATTTCACTGTGTTTACATCAACCACAGAGGGCCTTACAAAACAGGATTTAAAAAAACAGTGAAAAAAAGAGATAAAAGGAAACAAAGACAACGGAAATAAAAATTCAATTGAGAGGAGACGGGCAGGCTTAGAACCGCTGTAAAACAGGACATAAAAGCACATTGTAAAAATGCTTCCTCTGTACAACTGTGCTTTGAGAAATGGTTTAAAAGATGCTACTGATCTGGCTGGTCTCCGCTCGAGCAGAGCGTTTCAGGACTCGGGAGCCTCGAAAGCAAAGACCAGGTCACCTTTTGTTATATGCAGAGTCCTTGGAACAACCTGTAGTGCTCTGCCAGAAGACCTGAGGCTACACCCCCACAACATAAGCACTTATATTTATGAAAAAAATAAAATAAAATCTGCTGAGCCTCAAAATAAACATCTATCAATTTTCTAGATTCTTAAGGTCAGGACTGTGGTGGCAAAACAGCAAACAAAGTGGCCTTTTTTACATCTTACGACTTCCTTCAGCTTCTCGAGGGATCACTGGGAGCTCTCCAGTTACTAAACTAACTAAACTGGAGGGATACTAAAATACTGGAGGGATGTTGGGCGTGTGAAATGTAAAGTCACCTCAGCTTGCTTCTTTCAATTGACTGAGGACGTGTCTTTGTGTCCCGACACCAGAAGCATGGAGATCTCTTCATTTAGCATATAAGCACTTGTTTTAAATGCAACCTTATGATAAATGAACTCAGTCCTCAGCTCATGCATTTAGCTGAAAGAAAGATGAGCAACGTGAGTTCTCTTTTCTGAAGATATAAATGTTGTGTTGCAAGATCTAACTGAGGCTCGACTGATACATTGGTTTGCGGATATTATCAGCTGATATTGGCCTATTGCAAATATACTGTATCAGTTTCAGGATTTATGTTCTTTGATAGGCACCGAAACTGTTTTTTTTAAGGCCGGAAAAAATGCTTTGACTAGTGATTTAAAATGGTCTAACAATGTAGTCTGACCAGCAGAGGGCGTAGTATGTACTGTTCAGTGCAATGATGTTTGGAATTAAGCTTGTTCAAGTGTAAGATACCCAGCCTCTATTTTTGATAACCACATTCAGCCAAGATTCTATATGTATGGCAAATCGTCCGATAAATCGGATATCAGAATTTTCTTTAACATACGTATCGCATCGCAGCACCCAAAAAACAAATATCAGTTTCCTCACTCACTCAACTAAAAACCACAGAGCAGCACCTTACAATTATACTCATTTTCTATTTATCGGCTGATTATTTTCTCAAGGAATTTATTGATGATTTAGTCTATAAAATTGACTGCCCAAGAAACAAAGAGTGAAAATTAACCACCACATTAGTGAGATCAGTATCAGGGAATTCTTGGACCTCTTACTTAAAACTTCAAGCGACTGAACACTTATTAAAATAGTCTGTAAGTTAAGACAGTTAATTGTCTTTCAGTTGACTGAGAGATGAATCATTCATAGTTTCAGCTCTAGTATATTGTCATCCATTTTCCAAAGGGTACTGTATGATTTCTGTCCTTCCTGGAACCAATTTCAAAAATCTCCTTTGAAAGGCCGTCAAAGACTCAGATGTGAGCCAAAAAGCGTGTTCTCACTTGTCATGTTGCTGACAAAAAACAATCTTACCTCAAGGTCCATTAAGTGGCTGTTTTGGAGCTTTTGATCACATCACATAATCTTCTTCTGCTGATCTGCCTGCTGAAGATCTGCGTGTGATATGATCAAAAGCTCCAGCACGGCTCCTTAATTGCCTTTCGAGTGTTTTGTCAACTTGTTGTTACCACGGTCAAGAAGGAACTTTGAACAAGCTAGGTCGTTTGAAAATCATTCAGTGGCATGAATTTGGGTGTTTCTTACAGAGAGGAGTTGCTGTTTAACAGCTTTAAAGTCTCAGATTGTTCTCGAACGCATCGACAGGAAGTTTCCGTAACAGCCCCTGCCCACAACTAAATGACTATCAACAACATACGTAATGTGAGAAAATAAAAGGTGATTAAATGTTTAAAGTGCCGGATTTGGTATCTTAAACAAGGCCCAAGTCTCTGTGGTTGGATTTTTCAGCAAATGGCGTACTTGCAGACAGAAAGTCAATCTTAAAAACTCATTGTATGCTTTGGAGTAAGGTCGTCAGAAAAGCTAATGGCTAAAACACTCAAAACCACCAGAAGTGCCTTAAAATAAAGTTTATTCAAGGTATCTGAACAAGGAAACAGCCAATGAGTGCTGCTATAACACTGAAGCAAGAGTTAATTTTTTATCCTGAGAGGCTGAGCGACCCTTCATTCCTGCAGAGTCAATAAACAGCAGTCTGAAAGTATGACCGGTGTCGCTTTACTGTGAGGAGCTGATGGGATTTACGAGCGCACGCTGTCAGAACTAGCCTGGTCCGATGTAGTGAAACTCAAGAAACGACTGTACACCGAAGACACGCCTGTTCCTTTCACACAACTTAGCACTGGCTTACTCTACAACATGTGTGTGCTGCTCCTGAAGCCTCACATAAGCACTGCTGAGTCCTTTACGGTTATAAGCCGCTAAACTGTTGTGTTAAAAAAAAGGGGTATAATGAGGCTTTTAGAACTGCAAACAAACGTCGGACGGCGAGCAGCAACAGACTCGATGAAAAAGGGTAGAACAGCCAGACGGAGGAGGGCAAGAAGACTTGAGTGTTAATTTTCAGGGTCATGTCACCCTGGTGGAGGGCTGATCATCAGGGCAGAGTGCAGGTTCAAAGTTCAGGCCTTTAATAGCTCTGTTGAAACAGCGCAGCCTTCATGTCATCCGTTCATGCATAACCCCCCCGGCAACCCCTGATCCTCCCTGACACCAACGTCTCCGCTCTTAAAAATCTCTAACAAGGGAAAAAAGAACTTGAAACATAAACATTCAGTGATCCCTCCTTGCAATCTTTCCTTCTTGTAGACCTGAGAGCCTCTTTTAGTGGGATTTGTCATGTGCACACCTGTAAAGACTCTGGGAATGAAACACAGTCAAGAATAGAAAAACAGTTTCTCCATTTACAGTGGTAAGGTAAGCTTTCCATCATCTGCACTTGAAGCTCCCGCTGCATCAAAAAGACGGAGCGGCATCAGAGGGAAGTGTGTGCTCGGCAGTGTGTTTGTAATTCAGCTCCGCGAGCCTAACAGACAGATCTGAGGCCTCCCACAGATGCAGGCAGAGGTCAACAGCCCTCGCTAAGCCTTGGTTTCCTACAGACTCTTTTGATATCTTATTGCAGCAGTTCAGGGGCTTTTTAGACAAGATGATGTAATACTCTGGTGCAAATCCTCAACACATCTCTTTTATTCATTTGCGAGTTCACTCTTTAAGGCTGAGCTAGAGCCACTGGCAACTGAACATTGTATCAGCATTTTAATGTTTGGTTGAAAGCTATGGCCTAACCATGGGGACAGGAAACAAAGGACAATGAGGAGGAAATGACAACCTGACATCGACATAAATTGTTGGCAAGCGTCTTCGATCAATAAGCCAGCAGGACATTTCTGATTTATTGTTTCGAATACAACTCAGCATTGAAATTGCAGCAACCTGCTGCACCAGTTCTATGCAAGTTCCAATGTAACTTAGTTTGAGCAAAGTGTAAGAGGCTGTAACTCAGTCAAATAAAAACAGAAGTTAGTATTAATGCAGTTAAAATGGTAGGCAGGGTAGAACTGTTAGAAGCTAATCATAGAGCTGGAGGACGTTTCACTATTCTGGGAGTACATTTTCTGTGACATCTCTTTGACATTTACAATGACAACAGCTGCCTTTTCAATGTTTTGTGCACATTTATAAGTATCACATTAACAAATGTTTGATGAAAATGGCCAAATTTGAAAAAAATTCCTCACTTCTGCTAATATGTTACTTTTTCTTGAGATGGTTTCTGCCTGCTAAAGGAAAAACTGCACCTTTTTTTTAAAATGAAGCCTATTCATCCAAAATTCTGATTTAAGACAAGAACATAGATGCCTTTTCCTTCTCTGTGCATTAGGCAGGACGCTAGATATCTGCCTTGTGCAGTTTTGTACATTCAACGGAACTGATAGGGAGATGCCTTTCCCACGTCTAACACCCTGTAAAACTCATCCAAAAATCTCTAACACGCTCCATCTACATGTTTTGACTGTGCATATTGACTGCTCTAGAGAGACATTGTCATTGTAGGCGAAAATGAGGAACTAGTTGTCTGAGCGTAGTGACACAGCCTCGGAAACAGTGAGGTCATGCTCTGAAAATGACAAAAATTATTATTTCAAAGCACGGTGACTATGCACGGTCACAATATACGAATGTAGTGTGTTGGAGATTTTTGGGCGTGCTTTAGAGGGTTTTAGATGGCAGTAAAGGCGTCTCCCAATCACTTCCATTAAATGTGCACAACTGCTAGCTAGTGGCGTGTTTCTAGCGACCTGCTGTACGCACAGAGAAAGGAAAGGCATCCATGCTCTTGTCTTACGTTGGAACTTTGGATGAGAAGGCTAAATTCCCCCAAAAATGCAGCTGTCTTTCATTGTGCTTAACGGGAAACACTTATTAGCTTATATACACACATTAGCAACAACAGGAAGCTGCCAAAGTTGTTACTTCCTGTCGCTGGTAACACTTGCCATAGCCAAACCTTCAGCCGTAGTTTGACTTCTGAAATTATTCTACGAACACTCCAGTTTGCCTCAATAGA
>JAPZDX010000023.1:20215495-20227982 GCA_029783625.1 Naso annulatus | reverse complement strand
GTGCACCAGGTCTTTACAAGTTATTATTTATTTCTGCACGAGAGAGAAGGAAGAGAAGTTTTTCAGGAATAAAAAACACAGTTTGCGTCCAGCATTTCAAGTTGTTTCATAAATCAATCTCGACTTTATGTATCAATCATTGAGTGAATGGGGGAAGCTTGACGTGTAACTCTGTGTTTTCTTTAGAAACAGTCTTATACATCTCATGCAACAATAAAGAATAACGTACAGAGAGCAAGTGTGTGGTAACTGAACCTCTACAGCTGTAATTTGTCATTCGTCCTGTTAACATTCTGTGAGAAAATCTTTCAACTGATTCCTTCAGCTCACTGATTTGGTTTAATGACCAGCAACTTTTACTGTTTTGCAGAGTTTCCCAAGCTAAGGGTTGGGACCCAAAATAGGTCCTGGACCAGTTTTTATTGGGCCAACGTTTTACAGAATAGGATGCTTGAAAAAGCTATTGTCTGCTTTCATTCTTCTGAATTGCTAATAGAACAGGAGTTTGTTTGTTTTTTTTCATTTGTTCTGTTCTGTTTTTTATGAACAGTTTCCAAATTTAGATGTTATGGCAATTCTTTATGTATTTTTTAAAGTCCATACAAAGAATTTTTCGCTGGTGATGAAGCAGTCTAAATTTGAATACTGATGTCTCACATCTTACAACCTGCATCAGCAAATGAGACCATCGGCAGGGACATTGGAGATCACTATCCTGTCTTTTACGGACCTTTGCTCGGTATGCTCAGTCTGCAGAAATGCCATGAAACACTTTCCGGCGCACAGACAGAAAGAGATGGTTTTTTGTAGATGAGCATGATCAATACGTTGTTCTCTTTTTTGCTATCTATGTTTGGAAGTAGGAGGAGATTTTCCTTTGGATCATTTCAGTATTTTGTGTTTATGGCCAAGTATTTTGCAAATAAGTGGCATTTTTCTTTCACTCTCTTTCAAAACAAATGCTCACACTAGACAAGATCTTTACGACAGTAAGCAGTACCACTTTTGTCAACAAGCGTCGCTACAATAATAATAATAATAATAATAATAATTGACAGGAATTATATTGTGCCTTTCTAGATACTCAATCTCACTAACTACCAGTATGTAGCACCCACCTGGGTGATGCATGGCAGCCATTATGCACCGGAGCACTCACCACACCAGCTTGAGGTGGAGAGTGAGATGAATGAATAAGCCAATTAGATGATGATTAGGAGGCCAGAATAAATGAGCCAGGTTAGGAATTTAGCCAGGACGTGGGGGAAACCCCTACTCTTTGCAACAAGTGCCACGGGATCTTTTATGAACACAGTGAGTCCGGACCTCAGTTTAATGTCTCATATGAAGGACAGCTTCTCCTATAGTGTCCCTGTCACTGCACTGGGGCAATGGGACGGATTTTATTGGCCAGAGGGAATATTGCCACCTGCTGCCCACAACCAAGACCACTTCCAGCAGCAGCTTAGTTTTCCCAGAAGGTTTCCTATCCCAGTACTAACCAAGCCCACACCTGCTTAGCTTCGGTGATATCCAGAGGCGGGGTATCTGTTGGTCTGGCTGCTGGCAAGACAAAATGAAAGTTCCTCAGAGAGGCTGTAAATTTGGGTCGCAAGGAGAAACTAAAATTCTATTTGGGTTTAGGAACCCAAACTGTATTGGTTCAGTCTCACTGCTCTCATCAGTGTTGTTTCCACCAATAAAGTCGGCATTATATATCACCAGAGCACTCATTGCAACAAAGACTTTAATATCATTTACTTCATCATATTATTCACTTTTTGCGTTATAATTACCATTAATTATTTCTCTATAGCCACATACATTTATATAGATTATGCACCACATCACTGTAACAGAAGATGTTTATGAATAATCCCCACGAATGTAATCAGGTGCTTTGTCCTGCATTGAAATGTCTTCTTTTGTGTTGTGACACCGTAGCGTGTCTTTCTGTGGCAGGCAGAAGCCTTAGAGGTAGGAATGATATGCAAGAAGAAGCCAACGCTGTTGTTTTCTGTGCACGTCTTTCCTGGAACACAGATAATTCACAGAGATACTGTAGCTCTCTAATGAGCTGATTCACACTCCAGCAGGCAGGAAACTTTGAGGGCATTTTGCTATTTTCCCACTCCCTGGGAAGATATAAATCTGTAGTCTGAAAGCCAATCTTCCTGATGATAAATGCAGTCTTATGCCTCACACTCTCATCTTCTCGCTCTTGATTTGCTCCCATCTGCTCAGTCGAAGGTAATGGTAAAAGAAGTGGTTGAGACCTGGAGAGGAGGATGATTTTCGTGAAGAAATGAAAGAAAAACTAAGTTTGCCTGGTGGAGACAAAAGGAGACAATGCTGAGTTTTATGGGGAAATGACATTTTAAATCATAGTTACACAGACAGAGTCACACACATGGGGGATCCAAACAGGCATCAATGCATCAGTATTTCATCCTCTCTCATTCAGCTCGAGTAGACTTCTCTGTGTAGATCCCTTTCATCTTCACAACCTTCTTTCTAGGGTCAATTTTCTCCGTCTCTCTCTCACTGAAAGGTTAGGAAGTATCTCAGACTGCATTATGTTAACAGATGCACCCGCAGTGAGTGTCTAACTGGGCTTTAAGCCACTGGAAGTAGCCATGATGCCGATAAACTATAGCACTGTCAACTTTCCACAGAGTGCTTTCGAGGTTAGGTCGTTTGTTTGGAGGGACTGAGTACAGGGAGAGAGCTACTAAAGCACTAAGCTTCATAAAGCACATATTGACAGGCAGGACTCAGACCTCTAAGAGGAAGCACAAGCAAAGAAAACAGAAAAGCAGGACGATTGTTGAGTCCCCCTGCAGCAGCAGCAGCAGCAGCAAAATTCTACTGCAGCAGAAAAAAAAAAAATTGGCCTTGTAACAGCAGGGAGCCGCTTTATACCACTGAGCAGCATCAACAAAAAGATGATTTATTTTCACTTTATTTCAATATCAGACAAATGTCTTACTTATCTTTGAATTCAGGAGCAGCCCAGCATGTGTGCTGCTCTCACAAATGATGAGGTGTGTGAAGCTCGGCTATTTCCTCTGCCTGTCTTTGCTGCAATCTGCTGAACGCAGCTGTTTACTGCTGATTGGCAGCCAGCACATTTTCTAGCACAATGCTATGAGATGCAAGGCGTTTTATATTGACTTTTCATATTGACTGTTCTTATACTGACTACGAGTGAGAGTGTGTTAAACACATTATTATTGTTTTTTCTTGTGTTTGGATGTAAAAAAATTCATATATGTTTTATTTCATTTAGGTAATGATATCTTTAAAGCTAAATGCATAAATGAGTCATGATCCATAACTGTGATGCGTCTTCTGGCATCAGAGCGAAGCATTTTCTTTCCCCAAGACCAGAAAAATATTTTTCAATTAAATTTCAGAAATTTCCTGACACTGTTTTCCCTGACCCATCGATTATGTTGTCGCAGCCCTGTCACGTCTTAAATTCTTGTATTTTTCAATTTCATTCTAGCCCCCCAAAACAAGTACAACTCTCCATTTTTCTGCACAGTGGCAAGTCCCAATGTTCCCCCTGTTCTGCAGTATTTGCACTCTGAAATATTTTACAAGGCTTTTGGAGGAACTTTTCTGCTCCACCTCTCTCTTTCAGGGGGAAGAAAACCTCACTCCATTGATTTCCTGTTGTTTTGTGACCAAAATAGTTCAATGTGCCTAGTCCCTTGGGTGTGCTGAGCTGTTGTAGACAAGAAGGCAGTTGCAGGCAGGCAGGCAGGCTGTGAGCCGGGATTGAAGTAGAAGGGAGATGACAGTGTGTGAGTCTGTGAGAGTCTCCCATGACAGTCGGTCCCAGACGAGGAGGCCAAATAAACAGCGAGCTAGCCGAGTGAAGCACAGAGCCGTGCCCTGAGCCCGCAGAGAGAAAATAGAAAGAGAGACAGGAGAGAGCTCAGGAATAAGATGACACAGCGCGCAGAGCTTCCGGAGAGGGTAATGACTTTGGCCAGGTTCCCATGATATGCCGCACCACACGGGGAGAGGGAGAGATGCTTCTAGCCACCACAGTTTGGAGAAAAACAATGTCCGCATCCCTTGATCTGTTGTCTCTACCATTGCTTTACAAAATTCAATCACACGCGATGGCTATACACTCCTGCTGTTTACTGTCAGGACTTTCCTCTGAGTCTTATTTAAGCCACCTGAGGCTTAGAACACATAGACCCATACCCCAGTTCAGAGTGAAATGAAGAGAGATGAAGAGGCATTAGTAATATTGACCGTATTCAACGATCAATTTCCATTTATGCTTCTGTTATTGTTGCAATGTGGTGAAGTTCCTCCTGTAGTGACTCTTTCTCTCTCTCTTCTCTCTATTTTCTTCTCTTTTCTTCCTTCCTGCCTCTTCCTACTTCCTACTTTTACCCTTCACTCCTACAGAGGGTCTCTACCAGCTGGGCGGTCCACGCTGTGCCCCTCAGAGCAGCATTGAAGGACTGGAGGACACTGAGGTAGGACATCACAAACATGCTTTTCAGTTTTATTCACCAGCGACCCAGAGGTACACAGCTGTTTGTCCGCCCACGTAGTCCCACTGCTTTGCTTTCTCTCCCTTTGAGTCTCTTCTTTTCCCCTTTGTGAACCTTTCTGCAGAGGAAATGTAAGACACATGTGCTGCTGCTCGTGGTGCACGGGGGGAACATCCTGGACACAGCGGGTGGAGACCCCAGCACAAAGGCTGGCGATGTGGCCACCTTGGCCTCGGTGCTGGAGAAGGTGACAAGGGTGCATTTTCAGGCTGCCAGCGAACATGTGATGATCAAGCTGGTGCCATGTCCAGCTGTGTGTGCTGAAGCCTTCTCCCTGGTGTCCAAGTGAGTGCTGTTGGCCCCGGTTGCGCTTGTCAATTTAAGAGTCTTACATCTGGATAAAATACAGTTCTGTCTAAATTTAGCTACATCCTCTTCTAAGCAGTTAAGGGAGAAACCTGACTGAACCTGACTATCTGGTGAAAGGCACAAGTGGTCACTAAATCATTTGATGAGTTAAAAAGGATGTGAATCATATGCTGTGGCTTTCAAAGCTACCAGATCTTCAGTCAGTTGAACACCTGTGGGAATCTTTGTACCAGCATGTGAGACAACACACTCAGCCAACATCACCAAAACATTGACCTGTCTCCGGCTAGAGCTGTCCCCGGAAATGTCCTCAGTATCAACTGTGTTTTTAAAAAACAAAATGAAATAGAAGCTGCAGCTGTGATCCTGACTGGGGCAGACTGATGCGGGAACAGCTTCGACCGAAAAGTGGGTTGTAAAGGCAGAGTGGCGTTGTTCATATTTTGATCGTTTATTCTATGGGTAGAGGGAGAGGTGAATTTAACGTTAGGGCAGAAGAAGAGATAAGTAAAGTCAGAGTTTGAGCGGACTGAGACTTATTTCACTGACATCAACAAATACTGTTGCTGATGTGGCTGTTACATAGTTTATTGTAAAGATTGCCATGTGTTAGCTATTACAATATTTTAGAACATGGCTCTGTTTCAGTAGAGGAGGATTACTGATAGGTAGACAGACAGACAGACAGACAGACAGACAGATAGATAGATAGATAGATGGAAAGATAGGTAGGTAGGTAGGTCTGTGACTGATATAATCCAAATTTCTGCACTGTATCAGTTGTGGAAGTCCTACAAACGTACAAATGTTGGAAAGCTTACAATCTCTGCGTCTGTGTTTATAACAAAATCCCGAGGTGTATAAAGTCATGGTGTACAGTTCACACACAGCAATGGCTGTTTTGAGCACCGCGTCTAATTTGACATCCAGACGTCAGCCGGGGCGCCACAGTTCACCCTTTTGGCTACTGTGAACGTCAATCAGTATCCGTGACAAGTTCCTGCCTAGAGGGTTGTTTTTGCAGGAAACACGTCAATATAAACTAAATCACACTCTGGCTTCAGTTTCATGGTGTCTTTAATACCTTTTTCCTGCTGCGAAACCTTGAAGGCTAGTACTGAGTAGTAAGGCCTCCACTTGTGCAGCTTGGAAAGATGGATGTATTAATAGTTTTTAACACTTTTCTCATACATCCAGCTATACACACGTCACGTAAACAACCAAGACTCAGCTGTTAAAGAAAGCTCTCCATCCAGCAGCCACATGACCTTATATTCGCTAAATCAACAATACCAAAACTCTGGACAAAATAAGGCAGTTGGGGTGATATCATCTTATTTTGGTAATGCAAAACACCTGCATGGGTATAACTGGAAGTTCAGCTGATGAATTTGTGATTTTGAACGACTCATGACTCAGCTAATGTCTAGCTGAACTAACTCTGCACTGTATAAACTTTTTTCAGATAATAGAGTTTCACATGTTTCTGGGTGAAAATCACAGGTGTACATAATTTAATTCACAATGGCTGTATTTCATTTTAACTTCCTCTGGTCCTGGTATTTTACATGTTTGCTCACTGTTATTTTGTAATGGCTTACTGGGACACTTGAATACTGCAGAGGCATGGATAACATTATTAGTAACACCTGTGCTTTTCCATTATGACAAGTGGAAATGTTTGCTGCATCAAAACCTATTATGTGTCAAACTATTTGCTGAGGTGTTTTGAGCAATCAGACTGTAATCAGTCAACAGTGGCCCTTGGCTGCATTTTTATTTTGGATTCACATTGGACAAAAATACAACCTGCTGAGGATATATTAAATAGCATAAAATCATCACAGTTTCATTATACCTTGTACTCTGCCTCACGTAATTTGTTTTTTATGATTTTTTTTTTTTTGTCAGAAGCAAAATAACTAACAAACAATCGAATATCTAAACTTTCTATACGGTTTTGTTGGATACTCGACTCTGATTGGTCAATCACAGCTTTCTAAGGTCTGTTATTTTTGTGTAACAGACGGTTGCTTTGAAGAACAGACCGTTGTTAGGGGCGCTGATCTGATCATCCAAGGGTTCTGGAGGTTCACGTCCTGTCATGTCAATCAGCAGAAAGACGTTTATTCTTTAAGGATAGAGCTTGGACCGACTGTTACAAGAGTAGTGTGAGTGTTGTCGAGCAAAAGTGAGGCTTGAGCTGTTGATGAGCTGTTCCAACTTAAGTTGTTAGTTAATTAAGACCGCAGCTTCTCAAGACCAAGGTTGAGTCTATTGTGTCCTGTTTGAATACTGCTGGTAAAATGATGCAGAAACAACTTCGTCCTCATTTCCCAACCACAGTCCAGATCCAAAACAGGAAACAGCGAACGGTTTAACACTACTTTGCAATGCAAGTGGTTCCAACCCTAGAATCGAACGGACTATTTTTTTAGTGGGAGAAATAAAATTATTTTTAAATCAATAAAATAATATTTAAATCAACATTTTGTTTCATTTTATTGATTTCTGTAGTAAATAGCCATGTAATATGTGGGATGATGTCCAGCTGGCATTTCGAACTGATCCTGTATCACTCTGTCAGGGTTCTTTTTGCAATAATGACCGGCTCACTGGACGTTATCCCTCACATAACAGTCTTCAGGTGCAGCCCTGCTAGTTTAATAAACAGCCCCTAATTATTACAAAGGTAAAGGTATGTCATTTGTTACATATACAGCGTACAGTGAAATTTGGTTTCTGCATATTTTATGTGGCTTTGTTGGATACTCGACTCTGATTGGTCTGAGGAGCAGTGGGCAGCCACAGTGCAGCGCTGAGAGACCAGCTCTAGTCGCCTCTTCTTTCTATGACAGTGCTAACCACTGAGCCACTCACTGTGTAGGACTTTACTGTCTTAGGAGTTGCCCAGTATGAATGAGCATAAGCAAGAATTATGTTATAGATGCGAAGAAATGCCTGGTTGACTGAGATGGTGAAGGTTAATCAAGAAAATATATTGACCATAAACCCCTAATCACATATTGCAATGTTAATTAGTATGCCGATGACATTTCTCAGCCTCTGCAGTGGCCATGTGGAATATTTAACTCCTAACCTTTTCAATGCTCTTAGAATGTTAATTCTTCCTGAGTCCTGGAGGCCTCTTAGTAGACAAAATGAACGGCCACATGACTTAACGCAGTTTGCTCGGATCCTGATCTCTTGCAGGGAAAGCAGGATCATTCTGTCTTATCAGCTACTGTTACTTCATACTGAGTTTACATTTGTGGTTGTAGTTTCAGAGCGTAAGTTGACAGTGGATGTTGTGGTATTATCTCAGTGATGAACAGCAATCAGTAGGTGAGTCCTCCCTTCTAATAAATTATGCATTATTTTCTTCATTTTAAAAGTCTTATTCCTTGCAATCATCTCCGTAAAGTAATCATGATCCTTGCCTGGAAGATTTTTTTTTTTTTTAGATTCAGGAGGTAAAAACATGTCTGTGTTCATTAATTTGCTCCTTTTTCAGTTGTGTCTGCTGCCTGAGCAGAGAGCTGCTTAGGCGTAACTAATGATGACATTTAATGTCGTACGTCCCAGTGGTCACCAGTTTTACTTTTGACAGTGTCCCTTAATTTTTGCTGCTTCCCAGTTACACGCTGAGGATGTTTTTGTCTGAATTGTCACCAATCACTGTGGCTGAGAGAATGCGTTTGGCAGTCGAGTTGAGGCTTCTGTCTGGTTTCTTTGATTGACGTTAGCAGAACTGAAGTACTGACTGGAAGCAAGACGAGCGTAAAGAGATTTGAGTGGTGTAGCTGCTCGGCAACTTGACGTCCGCTTAGCTGTCACCACATCCACAACTAAAATATTAAAATCAACAACTTCCCATGGCAGTCCAGCAGAACTGAGTTATTCCCACATCTCAATTGCTTTCTTGCATGTGTGCGCACACAGAGACGCACACAGGAACATGCAACAATTTAGACTGAGGCATGCATGAAATTTAACTTGAAAAGAAATCCATTCATTATTTAAAGTTATGTCACAATGGACCAAAGCTGTCATATTGAGAAATAAATCAAGTAATTAATAATTAAAGAAAAAAATATCAAAGGGGGGAATTAAAAAGCAATTTAAATGCATAAACAACAACAACAAAAACCTCAGAGACTAGTTTAAGATTGTGTAATGAATTGATTTCACATTATTTCTTTGGACTTTGTTGAAGCATTAATTTTCCTTTTGCCTTTAGACTTTGTTTTTGTTGACAGGATTATTTTTCCAAACAGGATTTTGTTAACACAACCTGAGTTGTTGAGCCTCAAAATGCAACTTAGGAGAGATTTTAATTTGTTTTCCCCTTTAGTCTTGGTTTGACAAACCCCATCATTTGCATTTAAAGGGAAAAAAGAAATGTATGCTTGAAACAATGTAAATAAGGCTACAGCCATAAGAATTAACTGAGAACAAAAACACAGAGTTGAAAATTTGGGATAGAATAAATAAAAATCTGGGTGTAAATGTGACAAAGTTGCTCTACTAACATCTACTGATCATGTATTTGATTATTTAAGAACAATTAGTTCTCCCAACAAATTCAAAGTTGTCCGCAGATTCTTAAGAGCGCCCTCTTCAGACTGTACCATGTAACAATTTTCAATAAATGGTACATCCCTTGACATTAATGGCAAATACATTTCACTTCTGTTGACTGCATTCATTCTTTTATCTAGGGCCACACAGATAGTGGATTTTTGAGGCTGTTGGCGATACAGATAATGGAGAGCAAGAAAATTCCGATATCCAACACATTGGCTGATGTTTTACGTAACTATTATGGACTGAATGTGGTTATCAAATACTTGTGACAAAGATATGCAATGGATATCTTACTCTTTATCAAACTTTATTTCAAACATCAGTGCACTGAACAGTAAACTCTTACTTATCAGTTATTGAATAACAGACCACCATCTGCTGGTTAAACTGTGCAATTACACAAATTTAAATCACTAGTTCAAGCATTTTTTTCCCTTAAAAACTGTTTTAATATTGGCGTATGTCAGAGAGCATAAACGCTGATACCGATATGTCTGCGATAGGCCGATATATGCCGATGATATCTGCAAATGGATATATAAGATGGCTCCTTCTTTAAAATCCATTTTTACATTTATTGTAATACATAATATTTCCATAAAACCCAGACTGAAATGACATTTTAAAGGCTGATATTGACAATATTGATGATATGATATTGATATTTGGGAGTTTTAAAAAAAAATCTCTATATCTGCCGATGGTCTTAATTGTTAGGGGGAAAAATCGCGATGCAGATCCCCTAGGTGTATTTTTTTGTTAATGATGATGACCAAGACACATACTGTACTTGGGAAATTATACAGATAAAAATCTGCCTATCAGTGCTCTCCGTATGTTTTAGCTCTCCAGTGAAATTAGACAAAGCTCACTTATGCCCAGATGGCTGCGGGTCCTCACCATACTCTCACAATATGTGCAGCCAGTAGGCATTAAAACACGCCCACACAGCAACAAACACAACACTTATTCAACTCCACTTTTGTCAGTTAACAGTGTTTGCTCTAATGACAGTGTTGGACTTGTGGGTGTGCGGAGCCTCATTTATTTGCATGCCAACATAAACACTGGAGGAAAAGGCAGCCCCAAGGGAAGGGATTGCTGCTGTGTGGGTAATTTACTCTCATTCTTGGTAACAGCTTGGCTCAAAATCACACCACAGAGTGGAGGTGGCAAAATCTCTTAGCGCCTCAAAGACAAACTTTCACATAAACACACCACTTTTGACTCGGTGCATGATAATTCCGTATGTGCTGCAGGGCTCCCCAGCAGAGAATAAACATGTTTTTCAGCTCGTGTTGTCCTCGTTGCCTTGTGCATTGAAGGCATGCTGCGCTCTGGGGTGCTCTGAGTGTTCATTATTTGTTCTGCCTGCTAATGAATGTACCTGGCAATGCCGACTAGGGGCTGGGTGTCAAGACAACACACACATGTAATCTGTAAACACTTTTGCACAAACACATCCCACACAAAAACATTTTGAAAGAGCGCCGAATGTGAATTATTTCGCCATAGCACCTCCAATTAACAGCAACAGGGAAAAAGCTCCGTAATTGATTTCCTCCCTCAGTACAAAAAAAACCTCTATTACAGTTTGAAGAGACACATTCCTATCAAAAACTTCATCTGAGCAGCAGCAGAAAAAATAAAATCAAATTTAATCTTGGATTCGGTGTCATTGCACAGGGTCAGTTCTCAATCAAGGAAAGCAGAGGAAGAGGAGGAGGAAGTCTATTTGTCCCTGTGCACCGCGAGTGACCTCCGCTCAGGGAGACAGAGAGTCATTATTCTGGTGGCCGTGGACGTGCTGCCACAGTTTCTGGGCCTTCTCCCTAATTAAGAAGACTCTGCAGAGGTCCATTGCCATTCATGTTAATGTGCAAACGCAGTGTGGTGCTAAGCCAGCCATTAATGCACACGGAGAGCAATTAAGCAGGAATCTGACAGACTTCAAAGTTTTTAGTCTGACATAATATAGTGCGAGGCAAGAGGGTGGCGGGGCGGCGTAATAGAGTCTATCCCAAGGTTATACTGCGTGAGATGAGGCTGATTCGAGGTTTAATCGGCTCACTCGGCCTTATACTCTCTCCACTGTTGTAATGAATAACCTCATCGTCATATTACCATAAAACCTTGAGCAAGAATTCTGTACATATCTCGGTATGGAATGGTTGAGTTTCTGACAGTGTTTCTCAAAAAAATAACCTAGTAATCACAGGCAACATGTTAAACTGTAAATGTGTGAGGAGAAGCATACAGTCTGAAGTCACCCTCACAAAGCAGCAAATCAGGCTTTTTCTGACTCATCCTGTTATGTAAGTAAGTCCTAAAAGACATGACACCTCACTATGACTTCAGCATACTCACAGTCAATAAAACTTACATTTTGCTAATGAGAGCAGGGAGGTGGGAGCCCGGGGTAAACGCTGACGCTCGTGAGCAAATGACTCACATCTTGAAATAACAGGGGCAGCTTCGTTAGAGCGATGCTCCTCTGCCATCCAGGGCTTGATGGATGTGTCCCTTTTGAGGAGCAAAAATGTTTGCTTTCTCTGTTTTGACTGATGGATGTCAGGTTTATCCATCCTTAGTGACATAGTGGAAGAACTGGTGCTCTTAATTAAGGATTCAGACACACAGTACAACATTTCTGCCCCTAAAAATCCCCCAATAAAAGACCAAGTCTGATATGGCTGTGAAGTAACGTGGGATCATGGGATTTGTTCTTTCATTGATGAACATTTACCATCGCAGAAAATCTATCTAACTCAGGCAGAAATGTCTACAGATGAAGTAATGTATCTAGGTTTATTTCTCATTATGTTTAGTCCCATTTGCTGATTTCCTTCCTCATTGTCTGATTGGTGCTACCCCAGAAGTTATTAACAGGTAACAAAATGAAATGCACCATTAACTTTAATAAAAATTGCAGATTTCTGTGAGTCTGAACATTGATGGAAATGGAAATTGTTTAGCTAATAGGACTCTCAATCCCTCAGATTAATGCTGCA
>JAPZDX010000023.1:20182688-20194564 GCA_029783625.1 Naso annulatus | reverse complement strand
AAATCTTCACAGATGAGGTAATGGTGCAACGGTCCAATTGGTCCAATACCAAAATGTAGTGTTTTTTAGGCATTTTAATGTGAATATATTATATATTGTAAGTTTAAACAGTACATTGTGCAAATATTCTGCTTTCACTGTGATTATTATCACTTAATTATTATCTCTTATGCACAAAGTTAATAAAAGCTGTAAAAAAACAACAGCTACATACCCATCAGATGAGCTCCAGTTTCTATGTTCCTAAATTTTCAGCAGTTATGAATATGTCCAGAGACATGCAGGTTAATCGGTGACTCTAAATTGCCCGTAGGTGTAAGTGTGAGAGTGAATGGTTATTTGTCTCTATATGTCAGCCCTGTGATGAACTGGTGACTTGTTCAGGGTGAACCTGTCCTCGCCCAGTGTCAGCTGGGATTGACTCCAGCCCCCCCGGCCGCGACCCTGAAAAGGATAAGTGATTACAGACGATGAATGAATGTGTGAATCTTTCACTGCGGATAGATATCTGCTCTTTCTGTGCTGTTTGTTAGGATAGTGTAGACATAACAAAACCTGCTGCAGAATTCTCTAATGAGAAAGGTGAGAAAATACTTAACTCCAAGTAGATGTGCAGTTGGTTACTGTGGTCATTCGTTAAGCTTCAGTGTTCAGGATTTAGGGCAAACTATTTGAAGAATATTGCAGAAATGGGTTATATATAGAGGAGTGTTTTCATTGGCGTGTAATCACCTGAAATCTTAGAATGAGAATTTATATCTTCAGAGGAAGCAGGTCCTCTTCCAAAGACTCCACCATGTTGCCCCGCCATGTTTCTCTGGTACAGTGTCTAGAATGGACAGACCAATCACACACTTCAAAGAAGGTCTTTCATGTTTTGGGGATTTTTTCGGCCATTGTTGGTTTTCCTGCATGCCTGAGAGGAGAGGGTGAAAGCAAGTCTATCCATCGGGGATACAGCTTATTAGAGAACATTACAGCAAATACTCTCATGGCTACACAACCACTCCCTTTGGTCCACTAGTTGCCAACTTTTTTTTTTTGGCAATTGTGCCTTTTTTATGTTCCTGTGTGAGGTATATTATACATAATTGAAACCTTTGTTTGAATGCCAAAAGCCTTTTATTTTTCTGATAGATGAGTCATCTGAAAAAAGCCTCAACTGACTCACCCATACAGTCAAATTCATTCTTCACAAGAAGTCAGCTTCTAGCTTCTATCAGCATCTTTGTGTTTACCGTTTAAACAGAGAACTCATGAGTAATTCCTGTGTGCTGCTGGTATATGACACACGATAGTAAACGACACACTGTTCTTACATGTGTAAACTGGATGCTCAAGCTGTGATTTATTGATGTAATCATGTTCGTGCAGTCACAAAGCGGGTTGCTAGCAGTGCTGATGAAGGTGATGGAGTGGAAAGGCAGACACACGTCGCAGGCCTGCAGCTATACCGCGTTTTAATTATGGGTCTGCATGTCTGTTCCAATGATCGGGCTCCGATGCTGTCAAATTATGTGTTAAATTAAAAAAGCAGAGACAGGTGCACAGGGAGGCAGAGGCAGACATACAAACACACAGAGGAAAAAAGCGGCACACATCTCCCATTTCCTACTCTCTAGTATAGTAATTAGTTGTTATGAAGGCATGGAGAGCCAATCAAATGGGGCTCCTTTGGGTTTGACTTTGACATCAACACCCGTCAACAGTGGGGGTTTTATTATGATAAATGCTGCTAATATAAGGAGAATGGGCCCTCCTCATATTGATTTCCAGCTCTGCTCCAGTGGGAAATATGATCATCCAAGACAGTAAATGCACGTGGAATTACACTCATTTTTATCCGTAGTGATCACTTGGCTAATGGTGCTTAAATGTAAAGATGGTGGTTTGTTTTTTGCTCTGCCTTTGGATGCTGAGAGTGTGGGGGGGACAGGAGGAAAGGGGTCTTAGTTAAAAGTCTTTTTCTGTCTCTTTTTTGTTGAAAAGACGTTTCAAAGCCACAGTGTGTCCTTTTACCACTTTTACCATTATCAGCGGTTTCACTCTCTCCTGCCTCATGCAGAAATCATCATCTTTTAGTTTCTTCACGGGCCTTTAATGGGGCAGGTGTGTGAGCTTTAGCTTTTCATGCATGTTTTGCCCTTTCTTTCCCTTTTTTCACCCTGTCTTTGTCACTGTGTCGTCCGCTTTTTTCTGCTAACCCATGCAGTTTTTTGCTCTGCTGTCTCTGCTTCTTCCCTGGCACACTTCTTTGTGCTTTTTTTTAATGTCTGTGTGTTTCAGAAGATGCATCAGACTCAGCGGCCCTTTCTCTCTTCTCCCTCTCTCTGTCTGTGTGTCTGTCGGAATAATCTCCCCCTCCCCTCTCTGCCTCTCTTTTCTTATTGTGCTGTGAAAGAAAGACAGAGCTCTTTTAATGTTCCAGAGGCTGAATAAGAGAGAATGAGGCTCCCCTCAGTGCTGTGGGGCACAGAGATGATAGCAGGTTACAGTGTGTGATCTCAGAGCGGGCATGATAGCTCAAATCAATGCAAACAGAACGCAGTATAAACAGATTATATGTCTTGTTTGGTGTGGCCTTGAGTTGTCATCATAACGGTCCAAACAGGTGGTCAGACAGAAGCATTTAATCTGTGTTCTGTTGTGGGTATCAATCTTCTCACTATGTACAACCTGGTTATTTCCAACAAACTGCCCAGTCTTGTAAAAATCTGCCCAGATAGTTCACAACCCCAAATCCAGTAAAAATGTGAAGATGTGACCGCTGCACCTCAGCTGGAGGCTGCAGAAGTAACACCTCATGGAAATTCACCTTTCAGTGCAAGTACGAAAGAGAGCCTCAGTGTTCTGCAATCACAAGTTTTTTTTTGCAAATAACATCTCATTGAATGAAAGTCAAAGAGATCATTCAGATTGCATCACAGATGGTTGCAGATACTTTTTTATGATTAATAATCTACAGAATCAGCCTGGGATAGTTTGAAAAATGTTAGAAAATAGTTTTTAAAAAATATAAAAATTAAAATTTTCCGGAGACCAGTGCTTGTTTTCTATGAAATTGCAAGTAAAACCTTTTATTATTTCTTTGCGTTTGATTTCATGCCTTCACAATATGTTTTTCTTACAACTAAATGAAGGAAAAATTCCTAAAAAAGTAATGATTCAATTAAAAACTTAAATAAAAACTGTTTTGTTCATAGTTTTTTCAGACAAGAGAAAGCAGCATATATTCACATTTGAAAAGCTGGAACCATTAAATGTTTGTTGTTTTCACTGTATGATTTACTCAAACTGTAAATTAATGATCACCATAGTTGCCGTTCGATTTTGTTTGATTGATTAATTGATTAATGATCTAATTGTTGCAGCTCTGCATCAAATTGCTTGTTTTATCCAACAAAAACTAAAACAATCCAAAAGTTGTCAGTTTACAGTGATTTCAAGCAGGAGTCAGTACAATTTGTTTGTTGCAGTTTGTAAGCACAACATTAAAATGAGGCCCCTCCTCCTGAGCTCAACGTGCCAGAAGTATTGTAATTTAGTGTGTACCACGTGTACTGTTATAATGCTTGTACCTAACGTTACACAGCAAGCTCTGCAGGAATATTACATTTGTTTTCATGGAGAAATCGACAGCTCAGCAAGCTAACAAGCTAACTGCAGGTGTTTGCCGCCTACTTGTCCAAAAGAAAGCAGGTCAGCTCTTTGTTTCTCCTCACCCCCTTTTGTGCTCAGAGGGTGAAAGCCAAACCGAGATTCACTCTCGTTCTGGAAGTAGCTTCATCCACTTGCTGTTTTACCTCACTAGGCTACATGTCCTTTTCTGTCCCATTATGTCTGTATCCATAATGTCTCTCTGGTCTAAGTGTTGTCCAGTGGCTGTGCTCAGCTGTGTTCCCAACCTTACCCACAGGGTGTCGTTGGTTGGGGAAAACACACCCCCTCCCTGCCCACTCTCGTCCTGAGCAGGTCCCAAATCCGCCAAAACATCAAAATATAGGCAGGGGGCATTATGTCTGCATGCACAGTCACCACCACACATTATTGAGGCCCAGAAGTGATGATTGAGCAGCACTACTTTTGTAGAAGTCTATTTTTTTATTTTTTAGGAAAATCCAGCCGACTCCACCTTTAAGCGATGATGATAACCTTGGACGAACCATTGAACATCCTTCCCACTTTCCAACTTAATGGGCTGCCGTTCAGTAATCATGCACTGTTATACAAGCAGTATAAGTCGCTCTCTAGCAACGTTACATGATGTGAACATGTATCAGTGAGTTCACTGGAAGAGGAGGAGGCGAGCCACTCACAACCATCATTAAGGCTAAAACCCATCATTGACGCAACCTGTGAGTGAACAGAGGAATATTTTCTACCTTTAACTCTTCACTGAGAGATAAACTCCCTTCCTGCCTCTCCACCAAAAATCATACTAGCACGTGGCTCTTCCTTCGATGTGGCAGCATCTGAATGAAGGTTTTAGAAACATTAACCCCAAAAGACACCCACTGTATGAGGTAGATGGAGGCAACAGTGTCCCACATGCCATGTCTGAGCATATAACACGCACACACACGATTTAATGCTGCAGAAATGTGTAGTAATGTACTCAGGAAAAAAAAGAAATCATGATAAAAATGAATTTGAAGTAGCTTGAACAATCCCTAATCCAGCCATATCTTCCTAACCGACATATTATTGTCTCCCCCTCAATGGAAAACAATCCAAAGCATCCTCCCTGATGCAACCACAGTGTCTTTCAGATTCCATCATTTTTGTCATCCTAACGTGCCATTCTTTGCCCTGACTGGAGGGATTTATTAACCCACCTGATTCTCTCTCACGCCTGAGCGAGCAGCTGTTAATCTGTATTCTGCTGCGCCAGCCGATCCTTCGCAGACCATTACAAGGCAACATGTGGCTGCATCTGACGGCTTATTTACAACCACTCTAGCATGCAGCGCAGAGAGGGTTAACCTGCCAACAACTGGCTGCTTCTTGCAATGAAACACACAGTTCTGGCTGATAATTTGATACATACAAATATCCCAGTTGCAGAAGCTAAATGCAGGCAGGCACACACAGTGTCCTTGAGTGGAGATAATGCCTGTGTAATGTTTGCGTTGAGTGGAAGTGGAAGTCATATATACAGAGAATCAGTTCTTTCCAGAGCCACATAAAAGACTAACACAGACACAAAGCATTTGCAGAAAAGAAGCAGCTTTTATTTTCTTCCTGCTGTCCTCAGCCGTTCTGCTCCCTGTTTTGGCTCCCAGTTTACTCCCTGCATCCACTTCATCACATTTAAAGACATCCCACTGACAGGTATCACAGCAAATGGAGCAAGTAAATCACATGGTACAGGAGTGGGGTCACCTGCACATGGAGTCTTGTCTGTTGTTTGTGACAGACATACAAATAGACTGCATCCCATTCAGTTGATTGGCAGAGCCTAAATTGGTTTATAGGTTGGCGCTGAGGTCGACTTTTCATTTGTAGCACACAGTGCAGTGCAGAGGCTCATTCAGACTCAAGCCATATAGGAATCATAATAGATCCATAGCAACACACAACGCCTCGGTAACAGGATAAAGAGCACTCTGCAGAGTCTGGTTGGAAAAACATTTTGAGTTCAGTAACACAGCAGATGTGTTGTCAGGGACAGGATGGCTCCTTGTGGCGGTGTGGTTCAGCTTCCCTGTAAGAAAAAACTAGCCTGGGGGATTAAATTTCCCCTAACACTTCCTCACTGGTTGTTGAGTTTGCAAATTTAATTCGCATGAACAGTCATTATGTTGCCAGGGGGCGTTTTGCTGTGCCTAGGAGTGTGTGTGTGGAATGAAGTGTGGCCAAGTGAGACAACCAGATCCAAAAATATCTGCACAAGCTGTTAAATAATCACATAGATGTTGTCATATTGTGTTGTGATTGAGATTCTGACCCACTGTGCATCGTGGAAAGAGACAAATAAATGTTTTTTGCTCGAAATTACATCACATTATCATCTTGAGTAGACAGCGAGACCTACAGCAGCACTTCCTGCTTCTCGCTGCCGACGCCAGACCAGGACAGACGCAGACTCCTCCTGCCAAGAAGCTGGACAAAGGAGCATCCGTTTAAACAGATGTGTCGCGACTACTTTTCCACGTATAAATTCAGCATTAAAAAAAAAAATCATATCAAAGACAATGCATACAACCACGTTACTGTTTTTGGTCCAGTAACGTCGCTTTGTTGGTTGAAATGTTGTATATTTCTTGACAGACGGCTTAGTCCCGCTCGTGGCTTTCTATCCCAGGTAGGCATTGGATTATCGCCTTTTCAACCAGAGAAATCATATTTTCATCGTACAGTGCCAGACCAAGAGAAGTCCACTAAATGAAGTGGGCGGAGTCTCTAATCTGGGCCCAGGCTGAGGAAATACTGCTTGGTGGGAGTCATATTGCATTCAGTGTGGCTCTCACTTTGTCCTCAGGGATGTGTTGTAGGGTTTAATATAAATGTGGTATTGAACTGAGCTTGCAGGCGCTTTACCTCTGCCGATTAAATTATTGATGAAATATGCTCCTTATAGGCTATGCTTCCTCGGGAATAACAAGTAGATCCATGATGTGTGGTGAAACCAGCTCTCCAGGGAATGCTTTTTTTTCTATTACATAGCAGTGTTGTTAAACAAATAGGAAAGATCTGAGCAGAGACGTGCCAGTGAAAGAGAAGAAGCCAACCTGATAAAATTATTCTACTTCGCAGCAGGAGCTGAGAGCAAAATGCTTTTTGGGACGTCTAAAGCCAATACAAATGTATTGAACCCCAAGAAAAGCAGAAGGAGCTGCTGCTATTGTACTCATACTCAGTGCTTGTCTTTGGTTTTCCTTGATGAAGCACAAAGCAAGTCGATGCACAGTAAGAGGCTGACTTATCAGGCAAAATAACAGCATTGATTTAAAGATTGAAGTCGGTCAGTTGCTATGTGATCAAAGCTTTTGTCTCTCCTCTCTGTTTGTCCTTGCCTTTTCCTTTCACTCCTCCTCTCCTCGATCTCCCCAGCGGACAGTGTCCAAGGTCACACGGACGTGTTTCTGGATGGCGATCAAACACCTGGAGGTCCAGTTTCACAGCCATCCTCTGAGATGCAGACTGAAGGAGGAGGAGGGGGAGGCGGAGGAGGAGGAGGAGGAGGAGGTGGAGAAGAGGGAGGCCGCAGAGCCAGCGTGACCAGTGTGGAAAGTGAAACGTCGATTTGCTCCATGGGCCAGCTGGGAAAGACCATCGCTAACAGTGAGTGGGATGGTTGGTTCATGAGGATTCACAGCTCTGAAGCTGACCTCAGGTATTCACTTGTTTGTTCTTGCATATGTGTTTCCAGTTTCCAGCTGCTGGTGGGGCTCCAAGAGGCTGGATTACTCTCTGTACTGCCCTGATGTGCTGACTGCCTTCCCAACAGTGGCTCTGCCTCACCTTTTTCACGCCTCCTACTGGGAGTCGACCGACGTAGCAGCTTTTGTTCTCCGGCAGGTGAGCCAGCCTTATTGACAGCCTATTTTTAATCTTTGCAAGTTTGATGGGATGAAAGAAGTGTTATCTCAGAAGCAAACAAAGTCACTAAAGGTGACAAAGTCTTATTTCAACCCCATAAGTCTGTATCACAGTCTGCTGTTGTTATAACCAAATAAAAGCAGCAGAAAACCACCTCTGCTAGATCTATTTAGCTCTTTTGAAGAAAAAATAAGTCAAACTCTATAATATTGTGTAACATAACAAAACCAGCAACAAGAAAGTTGTAGGAGGTAGAAAATGGGGGCACTGTACAGAAGTGTAGTTAAAAAAGTAAGTTTATTTTTAGTTGCTTTTAGTTTTAGAACAGTGTCAGCATAACTAACAAGGTGGTTGCCAGAATCCACACGAACACATCCATGATTTCACATGATAAAACCGTTAGTTCCCTACCAAGCAATTTGATTGGCCAAGAGGCATTCCATGTGTACTAATATAGAGTACAACAGCACCGGGACTTCTAACTTTACGTTCTAATCACTAACTGCTGGTTGCCAGATTACTTTGTAAGAAACTACATGGAAAAGATGGACATTTTTCCAGATATTCTTCAGAAAATATACAAAAAGAAGGAAATTAGCCAGCAAGAGAGAAAATTTGTGAGCCCTTCTGTAACTTATTAAGTAAGCTAAGGTGCAGGAACATGTTTCACAACAGTCCTGTACCAGTCCAGTTGTGAAATATTTGTGCTGGCAGAGTCAAATAAATGATTAAATTAATTAACAAATCATAATCTTTTTTTACTTATTACTGTTAACTTAATGGAGTTTATAGAACTGTTGTATAAAAGCAATATCACACTTGAGGTTGTGCTGTTGTACTGAATATCGTCACTGGTGTGATACGGTTGTATTCACTAGACCACATCAGTACAACAGAGCTTCGTCTTGTGATATTGCTAAAATAAATGCTGTGCCTGACACATGAGGCTGTGCAACCTTGTTGCATTTCCCCAGAATCTACTGATTATGAGACTGCTTGTTAGAGTTTTTTCACAATGAGTAAACGTAGTATCTGTGAGAGCTGAGGATTATGCACAATCCATTTTACAGTTGACTGCTTTAGCAAGTAGATGGAGCGCAGCATGAGCTTTGTCATTCTCTTCTTGACCAATACTGCAAGGGTTGGAGGGTTAATTGATGGTCAGGATTGTGTGATGGTCTGCAAAATAAAGGTAAGGTGACTTTCAACGGTGGGCACACTCGATGCTGTGTGGGAATGTTAAGGACTCATCTTACACCTCTCAGCTGAGCCATAAACAAAGTGAGAACGTTTTTTATCAAACATATTTAGTCTTATGACTGAAACTCCAGCAAATGTGATCAGGATTCTGTAGTTTTGGGGGCCTGACTTTTATCTGCTAAAGTCAGAAATTAAATATGTGGTGCAAACTTTTTTTAATGTTTGTTTGGATTTTCAGTTTTTCCAAATGTGTTTTTAGCTTAAAATGAGTTTCTCCCTGCAGTAAGATCAATTATAAAGGAGAGCTATTATACTCGTTTTCGGGTCTTTCATTTTGATTTTTGACTCCTGTAGTGCAGCTAAACACAACTGATTGTAGATCATCAGAAAACTATGACTCGCGCCCTCTGTTCTCCTTGTATTTTTTGCATTCTCTTAAAGCAGTCTCTGTCGTTTACTCCTTCCCCTTTCCTTCATGCCACTTCCACACTCGACTGTACTCACAACCCCTTTGCTGACACAAAATAAACACAGCTAGGGCACTGATAATATGTTACTTACAGCTTGCGCTTCTCACTCTTCACCATAATAAAGCAACGTATGGTCCTTTAACATCAGTTTAGTCGTTAATCTAGTTCATGTGCTTGTTAAAGGAAGTAAATAAATCCACATGAAATAAATCCACAAGAAACAGGAACGCTGTCAACTTCTGTCTGGTGCTTGTGTCTTTAGGAAAGTTTAACAAAGTTAACTGTCCTTCATTCACCCGAAAAAAACACTTTGTTGGAGCCATCTCGAACAAGGTGCTTACAGTAATCCGTGGAGCAGAGAACAGAGTGCAGCAGTGTCTGAGCAGAGTGGAGGAGGGGACAGGCACAGCGCTGTGTGCACACGCTGTCATTCCCATCTAAGGAAGTCCAGCAGGCATTAAATTCAGTGGAAAAACACTGTTGAAAAAATGCTGTAAAACACAGCATGCAGAGCAAACAGAAACAGCCTGCGGGGCTCACTTCCAAATGCACATACCTCAATATGTGATGCTTTAGCATTGTTTAACACGACTATCCGACATTGTAACAACATTTACAGGTCTGAAAAGACAGAACAGCATAATAACTCTCCTTTAGGACAAAAGGATGGAACCTTTTTGTTTGAGAGTGCCATCAGTGCGTACCTTTCTTGCACTGAATGAGAATTGAACCTTAAGCATTAGCAGTCTGAGCTTCCCATAAATAAATCAGGTCTTTGACAGTGATTACATTCATTTTTGATGTGTATTTGTGCTTCTGTGATCATTGCATGGGTGTTCATTGAATACTCAGACGCTGGCAAACAGCAGGACAGAAAATAAATAAAGAAGTTACACAAGTGTCATCATGTAATGTCCTATTAAAAGCCACTGGAAACACTGGCAGTCTTTGAAGTTGATCATTACACAACAGAGCTCCCAGAGGGAATAACAGGAAAACAACCATGTTTTCATGCTGCCACTGTCGGCTGCAGCTTGTTGTCTGTGTGAGAAACACATTATGGTTCAGTGGTTTTGAGTCTTACATGATGACATGTCATTTTAAAAGATTTTGATGAAAGTTAATGACTACAGAAAATGGTGTGCTTTTCTCACGGTCTAAATTTAGTATGCAAGTGAATTGCATTTGAGTCTCTACATATATTTGGCAGTAATGATATGCACAACCTCTTAAGTAATTTTCTTCAAGTACTCCAAATCACATTATAGCCCTTAATTGTGTCAGTTCTGTGATTTATAACCTCTGAACAAAACTGCAGATTTAATTTTAAGGCCTCTGAATTGTTGCCGTCTATTCCTCAGTGTGCTCAGGTGAGACCGGAGTTATTACCGGCACACAGTCGTTCTGTCTGCACATTGTAAGATTTGATTTCAAAGGCTTGTGTGTAGAACTATCTGCTCTTACATGTACTTGTGTTTATTGACAGCTCATGCGATGTGACTGTGTGAAGACGCAGGAAGCAGACAACCTGGACTCAGCTCCGTTCTCTCCCTCCAGCCCGCGAGAAAAATGGCTCAGAAGGAGGACACATGTCAAGCTGAGGGTAATAAATGATTCACTGCTTACATTTGCACAAATTTACTTGTGAACCACTTTGCCCCTCAGGAAAAATAGTCAAGACAAATACGATTTTACGGCCACTCAATTAACTTTTAGGAGCTCATATTTAAGCTTTATGTGAACAAATTTATGAATATTTTAACAAAGCACTTTGGCTTGGACGCAGTTTATTACACAACCTGGAATACTGTCTGCGAGATACCTTTCAATCACAAATACAACAACCCACACAAACACTCACACACACAACAGAAACTGTTCTTCTTCCACCAAGGCCTCATAGCATTGAAACTAAAAATACATTTATTTTAAAAACAGTTTACTAGAATTCCTCTATCAGCACAGATGATAAGCATAAACAGTGTTCCTCCTCCTAAATCCAACTTCCCCAGACTCTTTCTAATATCACCAAAACAAAACATTAAACACTAAAAATAATGTCTATCTAACAAAAGAAGAATGTGTGTAATAAACCCAGAAAAGGCAGCCACAACATCCCTCTGTGTTATGGCCTCCACTCTCTGAATCCCTGCTCTTTCTATGGACATCTTTTAAACACCGTCTGAGCGCTTGGCTGTTCAACTTGGCCTTTGGCTTTGAATTTCAATAACTACCTTCATTTATCTCCTTATCTGCCTTTTTGTCTGCTTTTGTGTGTTGATGATGTTATATATATTCGTTCTTGCTCTGTGAAGTGACCTTGGGTCCCGTGAAAGGCACTATATTAATGAAAGTTCTTCTTCTTCTTATTATTATTATTATTATTACTGAAGTAAATATACAAACAAAACAGTAAACAAAAAATACATTAAAAATATTTTTACAGTCTAGAAAGCACTCACAATGTCATTCTTGTCTCAAAGGTAACATATGTCTTATTTTGAAACATGATGAGAATGCTGTAACAAGCACTCTGAGGACTTTTTAATAGGAGGGCAGTTAGTCAGTGACAATGTTTGTGAGACACTAAAACCAAAAACCAAGCTAAGAGTTGAGGAATCAAATCATGATATACTGTAGTTTGATTTCTAATTTTACAGTGAA
>JAPZDX010000023.1:20127102-20140888 GCA_029783625.1 Naso annulatus | reverse complement strand
CTATTATGGCAGTGCACGCTGCCCTCGCCTGTCACGTAACCAGGAGCCTTAAAAAAAAATGCACCCAATAGCAACTGGCTTGTTCTTTCTTAAGGAAACATGAACTCTTATTAGCCATTGTGCCTGTGAAGCACACACAGAAACTGCCTTATATGGGAACAGAGGCGTAAAAACCAAATCAAAGGGTTAATAAAAGTGCTTACAAGACTGTATGCGTGAAGGAGAGAAAAAAAGAGAGTGAAAATATACAGCGACCAAACAAAACTGAACAGCAATCCAAGGCTGTGCATGTAACAGTGTGATCTGGACTAAATGTTATAACTGAATTTGATCACATGGGTGTCTATGAGTGGAACAGAAATGTTTTTGATGGTTTGTTATCAATCTGAGGAAAACTAAGAAGCCTCTTGAGAGTTGAGACTGTTGATTAGACCTGCTGCACTGATTGTCCGTATTATGAAGGAATTTTGTTTCCCTCCAGGTCTGTCCTGCCTTACTTTCAGGCCTTTTGCATCCCCCCCCCAGTGCCATTGTTCCTATCCGCTCTTGCCATTGCAAGGTCGAGGGCTAGACTCTCACTGATAGCAAGTGAGCAAAAAGATAACTCACAGTGCTAGAAGCAGACATTCAGGGACAGACACCAAGACTTTTAATGTTTGTGTTCCAACATACAGTAAGATTCTTCAGGCATAGGGTACTTACATTTTTGGTAATAGATTTTAGGATTGGTGACACGTGAGGACACAAACTTTAACATGCTTTACACATGGGGCAGTCTCAGATTAATGATGGAATTACTTTTGATCACTTGTTAATGCTGGTAGTGTTAATGCTAATCTTCTTAATGTCAAGTTCTACAATAAATGTTTCTGTGTAAGACATCTGTGATCTCTCGATCTTCTTATTGTTCTTCCTTGACCAGATCACATCTATAAAGGATTTGCATCAGTGCTTTAAGTGGGCCAGTAAGTACCGGTAAGCAGTGCCCCCACTTCTACATTTTATCCCCTGGCATACCGGGACTTTTTAAGGGTATATCAGACCTTTCACATGCTTCCAGTACCCTTTCCTGTCCTCTTCATATCAACGATCTTGTTGCCTGCACCTGCTTTTTTTGTCCATCTGCCTGCAAACCTGCCAACTTCACAGCATCGGACTGCTCTTGTGTGTCTGCCACTAGGTCTCAATTATTTAAAAAGTAGTTTTAAGATGGGTAAGAGAGATAAATCAAGAGGAAAAAGGGCCCACAGTGACTGCATATCTATAGGACCCAGACTTTGTGCTACACCCTTGTCCACCTAATTTACCGCTCAGCTTTGTAGTGGTTTGAGGGAAAAGTACAGTACACATTATAAGGGCGCCACATGGATAGTGTAGTGCTGGGTGGTGTTTAGGCAGTTGTGGGGGGGACAGTTTATGCCAAAAATGCCAGGGCTGATTTTTTTCTTTTTGTCCCAGTGGAGCCCTGTTATTATCTGCATTTGCACAGTAAACTGTGAAACTGGAACGACACCAAAGTCAAATAAATAAAGACTGTCTAAAAGGACTTTCCTATATATTTGATCCACTGTGTTCATTTGTGGATAAAAGAGAACAAATGATAGACTACACAGCGTCTCTTTCATACTGTCAAGCCTTTTTAAGCTCATCAGTGGATGCTTAATGTTGAATAATAAACGACTTACCTGGTTTTGCAGGTATCTTGTTTCTAATGCGTACATGAATGAGGCCTAGACAAAACACAAACAAATCTATTTCAAAAAGTCTGAATTTTATATATTTGGACACAACAGATATCAATATGTAAATTTCAGCATATTTCTGTTAAGAGTAACATATGCCATCATATACAGCTAAAATCTAAAATACTCACAGGAAGTGCTGGCATAAAGACCTTCACATACAGCTGAGCCAACCTGGATAGAGATTTTTCATCAATATCATCAAATTAAAAAAAAACAAACCAAAACCAAAAAAACAAAACAAAAACTTTTTTAAAAAGAAATACATAAAAGAAAACAAAAACAACAACACAAAAACAGGAGTGAATTTACACCCAGCTGACCTCGCCACCTCTGGTTCTTGTCTGAAAGCCAACAGAATGGGCTCTGTGTTAATGAGGATCGCCCAGCAGGGGAAACATGCCAGGAGCAAAATAAGGATCGCACGCTGCAGGATGACCCCAACTCTCAGGAGGTTATTACTTCCGAAGGTCTGAAATCAGCAAGTGTTTTCCTTTTATCCTATCTTGACTTGTGTCAATATTAAAAGATGGCGTCTTACAGGCTGAGGCTCTTACCTGAGAAATCAGAGTATCACATGCTGCAGACAAACCAACTCCGATAGATATACCTGTGACATTAATAACCTGAGGACACAACACAAACATTGGTGGATTAGATTCTGTTGGTCTATTGGTTTAACTTCCATCGTAGGAACATTTCTATACTGTACTTACTGAAATGGCCAAAGACACTCCCGCCAGCTCCACCCTGCCCAGATGGCCGCAGAAAATAGTACTAACAAAATTTATTGCAAAAGCCATAGACTGGGAAATCATCTGATGAGAAAACAATGATAACATTAATCAAGAGCAGCCGGGACAACAAAAAGATATTGATAGCTGGGCCTATTTGTCCTTTTCCAACATGAGAGGTATGAGGCATAGCTTGTGTTTGTTTATGCTCAAATTTGAGGAACCTGCACTTTATTTGAGACTTTTCATGCCACTCTACACCTCAGAAGAAAATATCGTATTTTTTACTACATTAATTTAAAAGCTTGAATTACTAATTAAACCCTGTAAACAAAGACTTCTGCATACAAAACATATGAAGAGCCTGTAATGTCATGTATTGTTATGAATTCAATTACTCAACAGCATAATAAAATTATGAACAAATTCATTGCCAGCTGTTTTGATCATTGTTTAAGTCATCTCACATGTAAAGACACTTCATGGTTTCAGCTTCGTGACTGCAGATTTGTTGCTTTTACTTTTTTAATTAAATGCATTTATTTTTTAATAATTTAAGAGGTTTGGACTATTTTTGATGGTGATGGCGATGGTGCCACTCTGAGTTCTGGACAGTAACAGCTATGGTAACTACTTTCTTGATTAAAAAACAAACAAAAACAAATTAATTGATCAACGGAGAAAATAATAAGTTTAATCTGTAATGCTTTAAAAGAATGCATGATCATCTAAACATATGATATGTAATACCACAGGGATCACAGGGGGCATATTTCTGACTATTATTATATTAAAAATGATAAACTGATGTTGCGTTCATAATACACTTTTTTTTAAACACTCTTTTCAATAGCATTGGGTAAATAACACTGCTCCCCTCACATCGTTTCTGTTTCTTTCGCTTTGTCACAGCTTAATGCTGGTTCCTACCCAACATAACATTAAGAAACTTTTGTCCTAGTTGCTTTTGGACAAAGCTGTGCAGTTATGTAATAGACTTTCTTGACAGGGTTGCCAGGTCTGAGGTTTTCCTGCGGAACTGGGCTAGATTTGAGGCGCTTCCGCAGGAAGATTTTTTGTCCGCGGGTTGAGTGGACCTGCTTTTGATGAAGATAAAAGCTCAAAGCGACCAATTATTTTACACATCCACAGATATACATTTTATGTGCTGCGCTATATAGCAACATTAATAACTTTAGCAAATTTTGGAGCTAGATTAAACAACTGTGCGGGTAAAACTGCCTTTAGTGCTGCTATACTGACCACTGATGGTGTAATTTTGTAAATATTGCAATATATTTGACGATGATAGCGATCCTTTTGGACTTTAAAAGCGGTAGAGATGGTGTGGCAGAGGCTTTAAGGGTTTCCTTTACATTCAGGCATTGAGCTGGTTTTTGGGCTGGCTTTACTGGCTGTTGGGCTGGTTTTGGTTGGCCATTCTGGTGGTTTTGTCAAACAAACCTGGCAACCCTGTCTCCACAAAATACGATAAATAACACAAATTTGACAGCTTTAATGTCCTTTTTAAAATTATTATCTTAATCGTAGTAACATTGTTGTGTGAATTCTTTTGTCCACAATAATCTGTAGTGGGTGTCCACTTTTTCGTCATTATTAGTTACTGTTTTTTGTGCATTCCAATAAATTAGACAAAATCCTGACTAGTAGCAAAGTATTTTCTCATTCATTCATCTTCATCTCGTATTTAGCCATCATAGTGGTGAATCTTACAGGGTCATTACGGAGTCCTAATAACTAGATCATGTATACCTGTTACATTACTGAGAATACTTTTATAGTTACAGCTACAAAGTCTTCTTTTCTAACCCTAAGAGGGGAATTACCCTTATTTAGCCTGTTATAACACACTATTCACGGTCTGGTCTCTAATAACTCGTCACTATCTGCTCTAAAGCCCTTCATTAACAATTATTGAGTAGGCTATTACTGATAGACAAGTAGAGCCTGATTCATTCCTCAATAGTCTATCGCAGTTTACCAATCAGCTACTTTATAATTTAATTAAGAGTTACTCATGAAGCGATGGTCAACTAGAAATTAGTTCCTCGTTTGTTTCTTGGTAACTACCCAAATTTTGTGGCCCTAGTAAAGACTTACCCTGCCCTCATACATCAGAGATCTAATTATATTGGAAATCCCCACACTGATTGGACAAAAAGAGGATACTTACCACCGGTCCGGCCAGTTTACACAACTCTTTTATTTCTGTCTTGAAACCAACAGGGACCAACATGCGGATTCGTGTCATGGGGAAACATTCCCTCCATGAGGTGACGGTTGAAGGCTCAGTGCTGCTCTCCATGATTCAGCCGGTAACGATTCAGTTGTGACTGTCTTCACCGCTTTTTAACGAAGTTAACGTCAGGGCTGTTTGAGCTCAGCCGAGGATCTCGGTAGCGCGTGTGATGAAAGCTGGTGGAAACGTGTGCTTTCACATGAGTCACTGGGAGGACGGGGGTTGGTTAATGGTCAGTTACTTCCTGTAAATCAGATCGAGAGCCTCGGCCTCGCATGTGACTTCTCATAAACTTGACAGCAAACCATCAGCTACAGGCGCCTCCACACCTGTTCAGAGATCACTAGGTGAGGAGTCACCAGCCAGAGAGGTTAGCTTCACGTTACACACAGTCTGAATGACAAACGTTACTGCGAGATTTTAAGTTTACAAGTTACACTGTGCGACATGGATTTAAAAAACTTGGAGATGGGATTAAATGTGATGTGACATTATGCAGACTGGTCTGTATGTAGTTAACACTTTCCTACGACGAACGCCAATCAAACGTCTTTAGTGTGCGCCCAATCAGCATGCGTCATCCATATACGCCTCTATGCTCTATATGAGAGAGTAGCAACGAAGCTAAACCAGATTATCTTTGGCTAAACCAGACGAGAACAGATAAATTACCTCACAAAGAAGCATTAATGTGATTGGAATAAATTCTGGAAAGGAAGAAAGATGAGGCGACTGCTATGAACGCGGTCGTGACGAAGAAAAACGGGCCAACTTTGAATGCTAATTCTTAACTTGAGTATTCGTTAGCATGCTAACTCTGTCTGTTTGTTTGGGTTTAGCGCCGTGGTGTTGCGTAATCTGTGCGTCATCTCATGCTGCATTCTTATTGGCTGGTTACTACAAGTGGGTCGCAGTGGCTGTCGCGTTGTAAAATGACGTCCTAAATTTTTGACCAATTTTTGTTTGACAATTTCTGACAGAATTGTGGTCGCAAGACCAGAACAACGGCCCATCTGTTTTGCAGCAATGTAATCGTCATTCTTACTCATCTTTCGTTTGGGACAGCCCAAAATCACAGTGTGTAGCGCGCGAATGAATTAATAAAAACGAGTATTTTGTGCCATTCACTCTCCATGTCAGATGTACCTTCTTGACCCCTCACCTGCACTCCCCCTACTCCCAAAGGTACCAGAAAAGAAATAATTCTGTGGCTTAAAGCCTATTGTTTTATGCCAACTTTTATTTTTACAAGCATTTACTCAGCTGGCAGAGCTGGTGTTCGACAATTGTCTAACAATATTAATTACTTAACCAATCAGCGAAACAAACTACCATCTTAAAAACTTTAATCCTTGTAGCCTAGCCTATATATTTTTTGAATAAATAACCTACGTTTTTTTTTTTCTAATTTCTTAGTAAGGATTTTTTCTTCATTATTATTTTATGTTTTTCTTGCAATGTTTCTAAAGAATGTTGCTGTTTCTTCCACGCAACGAGAAAAACTGGATTCTTGTCTCATTTAATGATCTCCTGCTTGAGACACTGCCATTAGTGCTGCAATGTGCCAGCAGATGGAGCCATTTCCCAATAACATGCTTACTTATCATACTACAGAGGGCCACTGCACAAAAGATCTATCTATCTATCTACATACATACATACATACATACATACATACATATGATCTTAGGATAATATGGAAGGCTGTCACATGAAATGACGTCTCTTCTGATGTAACACTTGAATCTGTAGCCTAATTCATGTTACAAAGAATCTTGTAGAATTCTAATTCTTCTCCTTTTCCTATTATTCTTCTGTGGCCAAGGAAGGTGAAGTAAAATGCCAAATACACATTTCTGAAGGATCAACAAACTGAACCTTTGCTCAAAGTTTCTGCATCTCCCACCGAATGGGCTCTAAGAGCATGCCACTGTTGGAACATGCCAATGTGGTGCAACACAGATCATTGCTAGCTTGGTGTGGGTGTGATTCTGTGCTGTGTGGTGCTGAAACACCAACGGGCCTGACCAGCCTTGAAACTGCTCAGCTCAGTGTCAGTGCTTCTTCATCCAGCATGTCTTCCAAAAAAAAAACAAAGCACTCCATTTTAAACAAATGGACTTTCCACATTGCCCTTATCATTTACTTAACTGAACCACCTTTGCAACTTTATCATCCATTTCCAATCGTAACAACTGCAGTAATATACTCATTTATCAAAGCTGTGAGAGCATTATGACCAGCAGTCTTCATAAAAATGATTTAACAGTAGACTGAATATAAATTACAATCACATGAATGACTCTGTAGTATTTTTAAAACAGGGTAATAAACATGGGATGAAATACAAAGGAGCATGGCAGAAGACATCATAAACGAGGCCTTAACACAAATAAAACAACCAATAAAACATTTTATCTCTGATCGAAATGACAACTCACTGCACAAATTAGGCAGCAGGATTAATCAAGCCTGACTGCTACACTAGTCTGGAGCGGGCTAGCAGTAGAAAATAAACCTCCGTGGTACGTGTCCCAGCTTTGAGCAACCTAGCCAAGGCTAAATTCAGCCAGGTTAACTGGAAAGGCTTAACTCACCATCCAGGTTTTGTGCATCAGTCGCCCTTTCTCACAGTGATGATACAAATATGATGCACACTGATAAACACTGACATTAAGGAGTTCATTTAAATTCAACATTTATACATAGATGTCCCTAATTTCTCAGAATTACTGTTGTTTAGGATTCATTACACATGAATACAATATAATTTTGTTTGCTTTCATTGTTGAAGTTCTCATGGATTCATGAGTTACCAGTATACCCTATGGAAATAATTAACAAGATTAATAATGAGTACTAGCATTATTTGATCAATCAATACAGGGTCCCTTAAATGACCTCTGAATAATTACCTGGAATTTAGCTTAAGCGAATAATGCAAAAAACACATGGCTGTTAATATACCTTAAAACTAAGAAATTGCCTTCCCCTGAATATGTTAATGATATTTGTTGTCCCAAATTAAAGGGTTGTTTTAGGCAGTTTAATACTTCTACGACATGAAAAACCCACTATATGATTTTTCATACTAAGTATTTAGTCTCGGACCTATTAAGGAGAGACAAATGTACACCAATCAAAATCCATAACCACAAACTTATTGTTCATGTAATGTAAAAAAAAGGTGAAGAATGTTGTTTTGAAGGTTATTGGTTCCATGCTGGCGTAATCATAATTACAAACACTGTAACCGCTCCTCAGTTGTTATTTATTCTGGCCAGCTGGGCGTAACAACAAAAACAACAATGTCCTTGGTAACGGGCTTTAAGAGGAAAAAATGCTCAATTTGTTTGTCACACTGAATGACCTCAGCATCACCAGGTGATGTTTCCTGACGGAAAGATATGAACAACAAAATTTCTCTGCTTTGTTGTCACATTCGAAGAAAAAACAGACTTTGGAATCAGCTGACTGTAAATCTCAATCCAAGACTCAATTAACTAGGCGGCTCCATCAAAACAGTCTATGAGAACTTCAGAGAGAGGGACACAATAGCAGGGTTGCAGTGCTTTAGCCTCTTATTACACTTAAAAATGTCCTTTTGCGAGTGAAGTGGGGCAAAGAACACGTGAACTGTGGTCATACAGTCTGATGAGTCATCCTTCACTATGTTTTCAAGCATGTGTGGTACACGCAAAACAAGAATCTAAATGTGGGATGTTCTATAAGGTGAACGGTTCTTCGTCTAAAAGGTCGAATTTCATATAATGAAAGAATTGAACTGGTAAACATGCAGCAACTGTAAAATTCTGCAGTGAGTGCTGTCCTCATGGATGGCCGTGCCCCATTTACGAGGTCCTGAATGGTCACTTAAAGGCGTAAATGTCCAGTATATGATATAAGGATATCTATTTGTCAAATATGGCACAAATGGAATTTAATATTCATAAGTATGTTTTCATTAGTGTATGATCAGTTGAAAATAAAAATTGTGTTTCCATTTCCTCAAAATGAGCCTTTTTCATCTAAAGAGAGAGCAGGTCATCTTCTATGCAGTCTGCCATGTTGCCACACCGTGTTCCTATGGACAAACCAAACACCGGCTCTACAAAGGCATTTCGTGTTTTTCGCGCGTTGTGCGATTGGTTCTCCATGCCTTGAAGGTGAGGGTGAACAAAGAAATATTCTGCACCTTCGCTGCACCCTAAATCCTTCATACTGGACCTTTTAATTAGCATAAAAATCATTCGATATACACGGCTGAATTTATCTGCTAATTAGCCCCAGGCTAAAAATGAAGCGCTGAGGCCAAAGTCCTCCCCCATATCTGTCACAATATGTTCAGTACCCATGCCGGATAAGGCCTCGTCCACTTGCGCATGAGTGCTGGTGTGTGCTGGGTTCTGGCGGGGCATGGGTGCAGTCAGTCCACGAGTTGAACATTGCTTACTGGTCAGCACCATGGATAATAGTCAGTCAAAATGATAAATGATTATATAATATTATATAATTATTATTTACATAACAGGATAATGTGCACTGTTTATAATGTGTAGCCACACATTTCAGTGCCATTTAAAATATGATTTGGTTGATGACGAATGTCATAAATTGTTTTAAATGACTCTTACGATTTACTGTATATTTTTAGACAATATTTTATTGTTTAAGTTATGCTCAATTTGACTGTTTATTGCATGTTTACTTACTTTTAGACTAGATGACGAGTCTAACTACAAACTTTCCTTCAAATTAGTCTTTAGGAGCACTTCTAGTTGTAACATCTCTATATAAACATGAATTGCCATCATACAAAACATAGACTCTATTGCATGCAAACGCAGACATTTTAAACACCTGTCCGCTATACAGTATTAGGAAATGTTTATTTTCAAAGTAATTTCAGTATGTCATGGGAATAATGTTGAGATATTTCTTTTTAAAAACACAGACTCATACAAAAGTCATCCCTCTCAACCGAAGTGTTTGCAAGTGTCAGTATCTGCAGAGAATCCGCCCTCTGCTTGCATTTTGTTAATTTCTCATATGTTGCTGTGTTCTGGATGTTTCTGGGCGTGGTGTGTATCCCACATGGATGTCTCATCTCTCTGTCATGAGCTGAGGGTTCGTCACACACACACATACATAGCAGAGAGGCAACAGCGTAAAGGATTAACTCACACATACTCTTGGATTTCGGCACCTGTCTTTTTTCCTGCATTGTTGTGTGCAGGCGTGCCCATATTTGTTTGTGGTTTAGAGCCGAACTACTGTGAAACAATCAGGCAGTAATTTCCCTGATCCTGATTGTCTGTAATACAACTCCCTCTCTTTGTGCACTCTTGCATGCTCAGCCAGCGCTACTCTCTAAATCTAGTTGAGCTGGGGAGAATGGGCCAGGTTTGAAAGTTGTTTGCAATTAGTAACAGATAATTGCTGCATATTAAAACTTTAATTAAGTCAGAGACAACAGGAAGCTCTTCCCAGTGGCAGAGGAGGAACACACAGCTTGAATTGTACATATTGAATACATGAAACATGAAAAGGAATTTGCAGCAAGTTTCCTTTTAACTGAGTGAATAAACTTTTTTTGTGATAAGCTTCAGCATGTGTACATGTGATCTCTGCATACCTCAGTGTAAGGAAGCTCGTATCACACGGTACCTCATGTCAGTTCTGTTGTGTTTTCAATCTTTTATCTATTAGCTTACAACTATAAGATGTGTAAAAATGATGATTCCATAGAGAAGATCATCTGGCTTTTCTTAAAATAAAAAAAACTCAAATGCAGCACCCTACTTTTAAGGAAACCACCTACAGTAATAATAGAGTAAACCTCATCATCTTCAAAATATGTAAATAGCATGAATACATTTAGTTCTCATGAATCACAAGCTGAAATTGCTTGTTTTTAAGTTTTGTTCTTCTCCTCTATTTCTTGTAATGTCTTTCTGCTCTACAAATGTAATTTGATTCATGTAAGAGTATTGAAATTTATTGAGGATTAGGATAAACCCCTTGAGAAGCATCATCTTGTTGTCAAGGGGGTCCCAAACATAAACACAGTACAGACAGTGCAATCCAAAACACAACAAAGACAATAATAATAATAATAATAATAATAATAATAATAATAAAATGAAATCAATGTGATTCTCTAGATAGTTTTTAACTTTTATGGTAAAAAAAAGTAATAATATAGATGTAATAATTGACAAATAATCCAAAATTGTGTAAAGGACTCTGTTAGTTTGGTCAGTATGAATGCACTTTGGCCAAAAGAGTGCAAAGAAAGGCCCTGTGTCCTTTTCTGGATCTTTTAGATTTTGGTTTGTTGACTTCAGTCCAAAGCTCAACTGAATACTCGGATTGCTAACTGAAGCCTTCTCTACACACAAGTCTTTATGTTCCAGGAAGGATCGATTGTATCAGACAGGCTGCATATTGTTCTCATGTGTAATTGATACAGAAAAGGTGGAAGGCCAGTGTGGCTTTAAGAAACCTTCCCATCCACATAATCCTTCCAAACGCAGCAGGTGGACGAGACACAAAATGTGCTTTTTCTAACCTTGGTGTGCCGGGGTAAAATTCTTCGATCCTGCGTGTTAATATACTAGCCTGTTAGTCATTTATTAATCTGTCTTTTTTGCTTACTCAACAACAAGAATGCCTAGTTTATGATGATACAATAGAAATGTTTTGGGTTCACCAGAGGTCTCCTGTGTGCAGTCAGTCACATGAAACACCAGCAACGACAACTTGCACGTTTAATTTCCTACCAAGGCCTCACATGTATATATAGCCAATAATGGAGGCTGTGATACATGAGGATGTGTTTCAATTGGATAATGAGTGGGTGGCTTAGAGGCAGCAAAGGGAGAGAAAGGCACTGTAATTACAAAAGTTTTTTTCCCTAGTGGGACCCAAGATCATAGTGATCTGAACTGCACTATGAGCCCAACCGCTGCTTAACCACTTTTAAATCGTCTAACATTTTAATTGTCCAACAGAACTGAGGTCAGAACTTTTATGTAATCCTTTCATTTCTCTCTCACCGCTACCTTTGCTGCACTTATTATTTTGCTGTATTATTTCTCTCTGTCTCACGATACCACCAACATGGTTTACTGCTGTTTTCGGGGCTGTGTCTGCTGTGGAAACCGCCAGGTTTCTAGGATCCACAAGTTCCCAGGACCTAAAGTCTTCAGCTTTCAAAAAGGCTCTGCAGAGAATACACACGCTCAGGCTAGCTCAGGACTTTCACTCTGCCTCAGGAGCTGCTTATTTACATCCATCGCTGTCTAGTTTAAATCGGCCACTGAGCAGGATGGGAACAGACAACGACACACAGTCATGATTGCAGAGAAAACTGTTGGTGCCAACCTACCCCTCGTCAAGGGTTTATACATCTTCAGAGTCCAGACACTGGCAGGAAAAATTACTGCAAAAACATTAAAGCCTGGGCATGACTTGTTTCCATGTCTCCCCTCTAGTTGGTGCTAAAGAGCATGCAAAATGTTAAAACCACCATATATAAATGTTAAAGAACAGTTGCCTATAACTCTGATTAACTTAAGTCAGTCACACAGCATCAATAACCTTTTACCATTAAAGTTCCAGTGTGAAAGGCTCAGTGGCATCAGGTGTTGGGCAAGCTACTCTGAAACAGTAATATGTTACTTATAACTGATCACTCCTCATAAAAGTAATACATTTACTTTTCTTTTTACACTGTATCACACTGTATTACTTTTGCAACCCAACCAACTTCCTAAAAAAGTGACACACAACCTGTTTTGTCAGCTCCCAAAACTTAATCCACTTTATAATACTCTCATGAAATATCTGAGTACACATTTTTTGTCAGAGATCAGGAGTGCCGCCAATGCCAGCATGTAGATGGCCCGCTCTAGTAATGCAGTAACTGCTGAGCTACTTGGATAAATAGTTGTAATATAATTACTGACCCTGTATTGCATTGACACAGGGTCGTTTCAGATGGAGACACAACCAAGTGCTCAGGAAGCTGGCCGAAGTTGTGGAAGGAAGAAGACTTGAGGCAAACAGAGAGAGCCCGGCTAGGTGCCAACAGAGGATCACCTTCCTCAGGCAGGGGGAGCCTGCAGCCACGACCAACAGGACACCAGCACCTAAGCTTCTGGCACCAGGGATTGTCTAAAAGATGGAGGTGGATCTGGGCAGACAGCTCCGTTTTCCAGCAGAAATCTGAAACGCTACCCTTCGGCCAGACTTGGTTCTGTGGTCCTCAACTGGAAGATCTGCGCTCCTTTTTGTGCTCACAGTGCCATGGGAGGAGGGGTTTGAGGCTGCCCACGAGAGGAAGAGGGCAAAATATACAGACCTGGTGGCAGAGTGCAGGGAAAGAGGATGAAGTGTGAAGCTGTATCCAGTGGAGGTGGGGCCTAGAGGATTTGTTGGAGCCACAACGACACGGCTGCTCAAAGACTTGAGGTGTTGGAGAGCTAGGCTGCACAGGGCAACCAGGGAGCTGTCAGAGGAGGCCGAAAGGGCGAGCTTCTGGCTGTGGCTGAGGAGATGAGACAAATTATGTGGAGCTAGCAGCTCATGAAGAAGGTCAGCTGCAGGGAGTGACAGGGAGATGTCCCTGAAGTTGCAGTGGCACATGACTGAATATCCCTCTGTTCAACCTTTCCTCATAAGCGTGAAGCTATGGAGGCCACGGAACCAGAGACACTTAATAGAAACAGATACCTCCCACTGACTGTTCATTTCCTGTATCAGTGTCACATGGATTTCGCCATGGCCCCGCCCCTTTAGGAGACAGGAAACAGTCTTGAGTCCATTTATTCTTGCAGAAGAAATTAACGTGATCACAGATTATGAACAATTCTTCCGCCCAGTTGTCACCAAGACACATATTGGACCCATTTTAAAATAACCCTACTTAAAATAGCCCTAAGCATGCTGTATGAAAATACTTATTATAACCACCCATTCAATATTTATTCTCTTGCACTATTTGTATTTGTCTACAACATACAGAAACGCTCGACTTAGACTTAGAG
>JAPZDX010000023.1:20103663-20115043 GCA_029783625.1 Naso annulatus | reverse complement strand
ATTTTTTTTTAACAATTTTAAAGACAAGCAAAAGTTGTTGTAATTAGGGCAGTCCAGAAATTCATAGGCCTATATAAAAAATATATTTAAATTATGTCTGAAACAACATATAGGTTTGTTATTTATATTTTTGAACAGGGTTGCTTTGTACTCAGGCTTCCCAGCTGCTGACTACAATAGGACTCAAAAACAGAAAATTGTTCACTAAATTGATATTTGGTGGGCTCGTAGTGGATATTACGGTCATGCTTATCAACATAACACATTCTACATAGAGTAGAAATTATGTAGGCTATTTTTCATATCATATGTATGACACTGAACTGTATTCTCATAAAAGTGGACCATGGAAGTAAATTAGTTCTTTCAGTCCCTTTATTAAATTTACACTTTGAAGGGTCCAACTTCAAATCATCAGAAAAAGCCGGAGATTTGTTATCAGTCTATGGAAAAGTATTTTTTTTAGTATACAAGCAATTACACGGGAGAATCATGCATGCACAATAAATGTGATGTGGCAGAGGTTTGACTTCACTGTTGCATATTCAAACAGTGATCACATTTGGCTACCAGTCATCAATTATGCTCAGGGACCACAGCAGGCTGTAATTAAAAGTGACACACAAAGGTGAGCTTCTTTTTTTGAACTTTATACAAAATATTTGGTGGAAGTTGGAGCCACTTAAACAAAATAAAAGATCACATTGCTGCAAAAATTGCACACTGTAGCCAATGTCTAAACAAGACTGGTGAAGAATTTGTCAGCTAAATGAGCTAACACACATGCACACATGCCACCTTGTGGCGATGACTCTCATTACACGCCAGTCAGGTTGCGGAAGCCACTCACCCTTCATGCATTATCCGTAACCGCTTATCCGTGGGCGAAGGGCGGCGTAACAGACCAGAAGCCAACAGGCTATTTATTAATAATAAACATAGTGGAAACCCTGCAATCTGTTAAATTGGGATACCCCATAATAACCTTGTTTTTAAAATGAGTCAAGGTAGGCCTAATTCACAAGAAGGCCAAACAATATAAACATAAAAATTGGAACTGTGACTATGTTTTATTTATTCAGTAATGAATCGATAAAATAAATCGAGAATATAATCTTTTTATTTGTCACACTGGATTTACAGTGGAATTTAAAGTGGTAAGCATTAAAAGAATATGCAAACGAAAATATAAATATATAAAAAGTGTATTTTCCGTTGGGACAATGAATAAAGATTTAACACCGTGCCAAGGACTACGAGAATGGGCCATATTGTGGCAACTAATCTAATTTAAATGTATTGTTAAATCAAATTAAATTGAATTAGTCTAAACCATATCTCTCGTTTGTCTTTAGCGGGCACTATAGCTAAAGTAAAGCTGACAGACCTCTATAATTCAGCAAGTAAACACCAAATCATTTCTGATTTCTTGTACATATCATTGGGTCGTTTAAGCCGCGAGCCGTCTCGCGGCAGCAGAAGCAGTCACATGAGATGGGGCTGGTGTTTTGTCACGTGAGGCGTCGCTTCTGAAACATGGCTCCAACTAGCACAGAACAAAAACACTATCGGCTCACGGACTGCGGTTTGTCTGCTGACACGCATCAGTAAACATCTCAGGATGGAGCAAGTCATTACAAGTCGCCCCGTAACGTCCGAGTGTCGTCGTTGTGTAAATGTAGTTTAGTACAAAGTCATCATGCGTGAAACCGACGCTGCACCGTTAGCTTAACGCTCGCTAACGTTAGCTGTCAACTGCTACAAGTGGTGAGAGGTGAGCTACACATGAAGCAGCGCGCGCTGTTCTTCCCTACTTACATTGGAGTTACGTTCAGCCAGAATATCTGCTCATATTGAACTCTATGTCAGTGATGTTAGTAACTGGTTTGGTGGCTTTTTGCTTGTTTGAGTTAGTTATCATAACGTTAGCCATTTCGTTAAGCTAACTGTAGAATGAAGTTGACGTTACTTCCTTAATTGTCTTTATAAAGCTTCCATCTCACTTTCCGGGAGTTGCATAATGTGAGAGAAGTTGACATTTGTTAAATATCATTAGCGTGTTTAGTTTTAAGCATACAGTATTATAGTTTTAGGTGGGTTGTAGTCTTTCTTGATGTTATCTCTGCCCACCACCTAGCATCCTAGCTAATGTAATACAAAATGTATTCACACTTGTAAAAACCGATATTTGATGCTCGTTTTGGGAACTTGTCGTAAGTGAGCCGAGTTTTAAAGTTAGTAAGAGGCACTAGGTAATAGGTAATGTGTGGTAACGATTCAGTTTAGATTACTGCAGTTGTAGCCTGTTAGCAAAACCTCTACCCGGTCACAGTAACACTTAGCTGTGTTTATGGGGCAGACACAGTAAAGTCATGTGAGCTGAGCTCAAACTTCAGTGACTCGGAGAAGGACAAGAAGTCATGTGCATTCACTAACACCACATCGTACTGTCATTGCAGCAACAAAATTATATTGTTTCTAAAAAAGAACCATCCCACATTTCAGTGTTGCATGGTGGTATTATTGTTAAAGCACTTCAAATTTAAGCCGTAGTTGCTCTAATTGTCCCTCTGTGCTTTTCAGTTATATCCACAGAGGGACAAGCAGAAGAGGAGATTTGGTCTGCCCCGGATGATTTTGATTTCTCCTGTCATGAACGTCTGAAAGTCCTAGTTGTGGGCGACAGCGAGGTGTACGCAGCAGGACATTGTGCGACTGAGAACAAGCATAGCAGTCATGGATTGGCTGATGTGTGCAGTTGAGAAAGACTTGGGGGTTGACCGACGGCAGCAAGGCCCAGGTCCCCGTCCCAGGGAACTTATAGCCCTTGTTCCTACACGCTGGGTGATGGGCCTAAGGGAAAGGAGGATCATGCGCTGTGCCCGCTTTGACAGCACCAGTGAGACAGAAATTCGCACATTCCTACACTGTTCCCCGGCAAAGTTGCCTCCAGGCTGGACCCGTGTGTGCATTCAGGGTCTGAGGAAAAACAAGCTGAGCTACAGACTGGCCAAAGACCCTTGCCATCAACAAATGGAATTTATGTCACAGGATTCTTACGTCAGAACCATGCAATGCGTGTCACAACATAATGTCAGGTACTATATGCTTTGTTATTCTATTTTTTAATTTGTGTCTATGCGTGTTCCCTTACACCTCTGCTGAAGCTAAGACAACGTAAAATTCTTCCTTAAAGATGATCTTTATCTTTGGTAGTATGTATATAAATTAAATTCAGTTGCATTTCTGCCTGCTGTGGTTAGTACCAGGCTTCTTATTCCTTGTTTGTTGTGTAATGTAAATGATGCACTTTTAATAACATAAAGCATTTAACTCTTGTCTGTGGCTTTGAACATTGAGTTCTATTATCAGAAAGTCACTCTTAAACTGTGTTCCCTGTCATACAGTTGAATTCTGAGATTATATGTCAGGTCAACGTCTGGCTCATTGTGGTTTAGTAGTTCCGGTGGTTTTAGTAGAGTATACTCTTGCTTGATTTATTTACGAGGTTGAAACACTAAAATTGGTTTGAACCTTTCTAAGAAAGTAATTATTCTTTTTTTCCCCCCTTCACAGGAATTTATGGCGTGACACTCATTACAAACTTGTGCAAAAGTATGCAGGAGCCAGTGAACAAATGCACACTGCAGCTGTGGATGCAGTACGTCATGCTTTACAGAAGCTCTTCAATTCCACATTCATCTCATCTGACAAAGTGTCACCATCCCTTTCTCCAGCCAGAGAAAAGGACAAAGAAAACTACTTGCCATCCTGTTCATCTTGCTTTTCCAAGTCCCAGTCAGACCATCTGTGTCCTAATGTTCTGCCTGCAGAGTGTTTGCTGGAGACACCAGAGTTGCTTTATGTGATTCTACCCTATACGCAGTATTCACTCCATGATGTTGTCTCCTTCAGCCCAGCCAAGCTTGCCAACAGCCATGCCAAAGTGTTGTTCATTCTCTACCAGTTGCTAATAGCCCTGCAGGCATGTCATGCAGCAGGTCTGTCTTGTGGAGAGCTCTCCCTGCAGGACATAGCAGTTGATGAGCAGCTCTGTGGCCGCCTCAAACTCAACCTAGCTCATTATGAGGAACTGGGCGTGGAACAGGATGCAGACAGTGATGGTAAAGGCAGACAAGTGCCAAAAAGTGTCCTGCCAAGGGATAATTCATGTGTGAGCCAAGAGAACAAAAGACTTTGCAAAGACTGCTTTGGCGAGCTCAAATCATTGGTTCTGGACTGGGTCCATGGACGAGTCAGTAACTTCCGCTACTTGATGGAACTGAACAGGCTAGCAGGACGGCGAGAAGGGGACCCTAATTATCACCCAGTGCTGCCTTGGGTGGTGGATTTCACTGTGCCATTTGGAAAATTCCGGGACCTCAGGAGGTCAAAGTTCAGGCTCAATAAAGGTGATAAGCAGCTGGACTTCACATATGAGATGACCAAAGAAGCTTTGGCAGCTGCAGTGGGTAATGGTGGAAGCGGTGTGGGTGGAGACCTCAGTGGCTCTGTAGGTGCTGGCAGTTCTGGACAGCCTGACCACCTCCATGTACCTCATCACATATCTGATGTGCTCTCAGACATTACCTACTATGTCTACAAAGCTCGGCAGACACCGAAGTCAGTGTTGTGCAGCCATGTTAGATCCCAGTGGGAGCCTAATGAATACCCAGCCAGTATGGAGCGCATGCAGAGTTGGACCCCTGATGAGTGCATACCAGAATTCTACACAGATCCATCCATTTTCCGCTCTATCCATCCCGACATGCCAGACCTGGATGTGCCTTCTTGGTGCAAGTCGTGTGAGGAGTTTGTTGAGGTCCATCGGCGCCTTTTGGAGAGCAGAGAGGTGTCCCAGCATTTGCATCACTGGATAGATCTCACATTTGGCTATAAGCTGTCTGGTAAAGAAGCTGTTAAGGCCAAGAATGTGTGCCTGCACTTAGTGGACAACCACACTAATCTGACTACCTATGGTGTAGTTCAGCTTTTTGACCAGCCCCATCCACCACGCTTATCTCCTTCCCAGTACGCCCCACCAGAACCTCCACTTCTTGGCCTTGCTGCTCTTAATGTGCCTTCTCTACACATTCCTCAAATCAACACCATGGCTGATACTGTGGATGGAATGGTGCCAGAGTCCACAGGGTGTGAGTCCAGTAGCTGGACCATGGTGGACAGAGATGAAGAGCTTGAACAAGGTACAGAAGCTTTGGATTCACTAGGGTCCACTGGCTCATCTAGTTCTGCATCCTGCTCTGTGCCAATGCCAGGCATCAGTACAGCAGGAAAAATGGGAGGAGAGCATCCAGCACTTATTTTATCTCAGTCCCCGAGTTCATTCACTGGTGATTTCACAAGCGGCTTAGGCCCTGGTTTACGCACTGCTGTGTTACAAAGAGGTGGGCCAATGAACAAAAAACATGGGGAGGGGAGTGTGACCACCAGCAGTGCAGAGGAAATCAGGATCATCCTCCCCGAAGGTTTCAACCCATTGCAGCCTTTGGAAGAGCTGGAAAAGTTAAACAATTTCCTGGTGAAGAGTCTCCAGGCTGAAGTGTTGCATCCTGCAGGATCTACTGACTGTATGAGAGATAGTGTGATCATTGAATGTCTGCCTTCTCTGACACAGCTCTACCAAAGAGACATGCAAGCCCTTGGTGTTGTCATCGCTGAGATATTCTACTCTTCTAAACTGAGAGGACTGATTCCAGGCAGCCCCCTCAGACAGCGATTCCAAGCTGTTATGAAGCTGTGCTCTGCCGGCCTTCGTGATGTGCCACTGTCTCTGCATCATGCTCTCGAGACACTGCTGCTAATGGAGAAGCACTCTGGAGTTGCACATAAAGAAGTACCAGATTGCCCACCTCCACTCCTTTTTGACTACGACCCCATCTGCAATGGTCTGCCTCCGCCAAACCCCTGCCAGTTACTGAACTCAGTCATCACCCCCTTTCCTTTTCCTTCCTATTTTGCAGAACTTCATCATTTCATCTTTTCCTACCATGCCAAGATGGAGACTACATGTAGTCTTCAAGGAAGAGATGTTGTCTTTCACCTGTGGCAGCAGCTTGAGACCCTGTTGCGGAAAAACATCACAGCTGAAGGTCTCGAAATTCTCTTGCCCTTTATTTTAGCTCTTATGCTCGAGGAGTCCACTGCTGTCTATGCTGCTTGGTATCTTTTTGAACCCATCTCTAAAGTTCTGGGGCCCAGAAATGCAAACAAGTACTTACTAAAGCCACTGGTCAATGTTTATGAAAACCCTCACTGCCTGCGAGGACGTTTCTATCTCTACACAGACTGTTTCATTCTGCAGCTGATTGTGAGGCTTGGCCTGCAGGCATTTCTGTCCAGTCTGCTCCCTCATGTGCTGCAGGTCATCACTGGCTTTGAAAGTGGCATCTCGGGCTCAGGGGGTGAATCTTGCAAAGGGCTGCGGAGTGGAACATGCAATCTAGGAGAGGAAGAGGAAGAGGACTTTCAGTGTGGCGAAGTGCGGCCGTCTTCTGGGTCTGTTAATGCGAATATGGGAGGGAACAGTGGAGCCAGTGGAGGAGTTGGGGTGGTGGGAGACACAGGGCTGGTCGATTACTCCTCTGGCATCAGCCTCAATGACCAAGTGTTTCTCGCAGAGGACTTTCAGAATGGTTTTTTTGTCAACAGTGGAGCAGGGGTGGCTGCTGGGAAACAGCAAGGACAGAACTCTGCAGCCAAGGATCAAGACCAGGAGTCCCTAAGTGTGGGGAAACTAAGTGACAAAAGCAGCACAAGTGAGCTCTCGCTAGGCGATGGAGACTCAATGCGAGACCGAGCCAGTCTCAAGTCAGCTGACAGCAGCCAGGACCTGAAACACGCTAGTGAGGGAGAAGAGGGAGGAGAGCTGGAGGAAGAAGAGGTGAATGAGACAAATGACGGTAAAGAGGGGACAGATGAAGCTGCTGTTCCCAACCTGGAGCTTTCTCTCTCTGGTTGCACAGAAGGTTCCGTAGCCACAGTTGCCACTCTGGAGGACAGGGAACTTGTGAATGGAATGGCACTGGAAGAGACTGAGAAACGCAATGAGGGGGAGGAGGAGGATGACCACAATCCGTCAGAAGATTCTGAGGAGAAAGAGCAAAAGATTCTTCTTGGTAAGTGAGGGATTTAGGTTTATAAACATGACTTTTTGATTAACAGTTCATGTTTGAAGGTGTTAACCACCTCTCCACTCACAGATACAGTCTGCAAAACAGTTCGATGGCTGTCAGCAAAGCTTGGACCGACAGTGACATCTCGATACGTAGCCAGAAATTTGCTGCGATTACTCACCAATTGTTACATCGGTATGTAAATTTAGAACAGAACAAGTTTTATTTCTTCATTTATGTATTTATATGTTGCAACACTGACAGGACCATGCTTTGTAGTTTTTATTTCAAACATCTTTTCTTGTTTTGCTTGTGTTATTTCTGCTTCTAGGGCCTGAGAAACATCATTTTGTGGCCCCTGTGTCTGAGGAGAGCAGACTGGAGAGTGTGGGAATGGGCAGCGTGTATGAAAAGAAACCTGTGGTTGGTGACCATACAGCTGGGCCTGTTTTGGACTGTCTCATCTACATAGCTCAACTCTATGGAGAGCCTGTACTCACTTACCAGTACCTGCCCTATATAGGATACCTGGTAAGAGCACTTAAAACCTTAAAGGTGCTAAATGTAACATTTTAGCACCAATTACAGTAGAATTTCTATACAGAGGTCAAAGTAGCACTACGTACTTAGTGTACAGGGTTAATGTGTAGTTTAAACAATCCTATGGAAGCACAATGGTATGTAGCAGTGAAATGACAGACAGACATGAAACGGTCCACATATCAGGAGTTAAACTTGGGCTGCTCGGGTCACAACCAGGAATCCTAACCACTAGAACAAACAAGACCTGTACTTAAAAAGCAGTGAACCATATATTGTGACCCATAGATTATAGCAACAATGTGTAACTTTGACTGCGACCGATGGCTTTAAAAAACAAAACTTTATGATTCACGTTAATGTGTCGCACAAAACAGCAATTTTAGAGAACAACACACTAACACACTAACGTGCATTGTTTTGTTCCTCTTAACCGCGACTTGCAGTCAAAGTTACATATCGTTGCTGTAAGAAGGGCAAAATGGTTGGAACAGATTCTGCCAAATTTTTTAGCCTCACTTCAACAAAGCAATTAGAATAAGTGAGTAATTGTTCAGTAAGTGGTGCCCAAATTTCACATAAATGCTGCACCTTTAAACCTCATTGGCCTGTTGAGCTGGATTTTTTTGAGGGGGGGTGATAAAACAAAAATTGTACCAAAGGACTTGTAAAGGTAATTATTTGTCAAAGAAAATGAACAAAACGTGCTTTGATTTAACAAATGTGTATGTTTCCAGGTCTCTCCACCTTCTTCGCAGCGTCTTAACACTCGTAAAGAAGCAAGTCTGCTTGCAGCAGTTGCACTCACGCAGAAGATCATTGTCTTTCTCTCTGATACCACTCTAATGGACATGCTTATGAAGATCAATCAGGATGTACTCCTGCCTCTGCTGGACCTGCTCACCACTCCCCGTATGGGGTAAATTACACACATTACAACTACACACATACTCTAGATGAATGTTTTGATATTACTAATTTAACTGTGTATAACATTCTTTTTGATGAAGCCTTAAACTCATGCTAGTGGCAGAGCGTGTTGTTCAAACAAGGCAGAATTTTGCAAACAGATTCTGTAGCTTTTTATTTACCCCAGACTTTGATGTGTTCATATTTTAAAAATGTCTTTTTCATTTTTGTGCTGAAATAGATTGTTATCAGAAAACATGCCACAATAGATCTGTCATTCATCTTCTGCTTGGTTGTTCCCACTCTGCTGTACTCAGGTTCCCCAGCGGGGTGCAGACACGCTCTGCTGTCTGTCTCAAGACACTCAGCCTGATGGCTCTTATCTGTCTGCGCATTGGGAGGGAGATGGTGCAGCAGCATATGGCTGACACTCTGCGTCGCTTCTTTGCTGTTTTCTCTTTGCTGCATTCCCTGCAGCCCCAGGTATGCACAGACATACACACAACACATGTTGACTGACAAGCATCACAACATTTTTATTTGTAGAATGCTTTCAACAAGCAGATCTGTCTGAGAGAGCTTTAGAAAAAAACAAATGTCACAAATGCAGATGAAAATGAAAGGAACAGGAGCTTGGAATATAAACTGTCTGACAGACAGGCAAGAGAAAGAGAGCAAATTGATTTGAGGGCATGGCAGGAGCTGCTTATTGTAGCATGAGATAATTTAGAAGATTCTTCATGGAGTTGTGCTTATTTCTACTAAAAATGGAACTGAAAATACACAGATGTGGTGTCTGTCTCTCTTGCGCTGTAGCTTGAAAAGGCCCCTCGCAGAGTTGTGGGAGAAGTCACAGTAGTGGATATCTGCACACCGGAAGAGTCAAATGTCACTTATGAGTTGGGGGTATTGGAGGAGCTGCATACAGTCTTTAACCCTGAGATGGCCCATGCTTCCTACATCCCCTTCTATTGCCTCATAGGTAGGAAAACACGTCAGGTGGTGTATAATACAAAAAATCCATTCTGGTACGGAAGGCACGATGCTTTACGCTAAAACTGAACACATGCTGTATTGTGATTTCTGTAGGTGATGCAGCAATTCGGAAACTGGTTCCCAATCATGAGCTGGTTTGGCAATTGGCCCAGTCCTACCATCAGAGTCTGAGTCAGGGGAGTCCAGAAACAAACATTACAACAGCATCCAGGGTGGAGCTCCCGCCTGTGTCCATGGGCCTCTCCTCGGGTTTTGCCAGACGTGTGGGTAGCAGCCCTTTCCCTGCACCCTCGACTAGCTCCACCCCACTGGGAGATTCCCTCCCTGAGTCAGGCACATTTGGGAGCCACCTAGTAGGAAACCGTATCCAAGTGTCCCGGGACACTGATTATGACGGTAGCCCGAACCTGGGCCTGGCCAACTCCTGGGCACGCTCCAGCCATTCCACCTCCATCATCACCACTGCCTCCACCTTCACCACTCCATCCGTTGGCACAGCATCCTTTTCCTCCTCCTGGGTGACAGGCCCCACACCAGAGGACAGTGCCCTGAAACAGGAACTCCCTCGCAGTGGACGCTCCCTGCAGGGCAACTGGCTGGCCTACTGGCAGTATGAGATTGGCCTCAACCAGCAGGACCCACATTTCCACTTCCACCAGATCCGACTGCAGAGCTTCCTCGGTCACTCCGGCACCACAAAGTGTTTGGCGCCGTTGGCAGGAGAGGATTACTTCCTTTCTGGTAGTAAAGACAAGACTGTGAAGCTATGGCCTCTCTATAACCATGGTGATGGAACACAGGAGGTGGAGCCAAGGCTGACGTACGGGGACCATCGAAAGTCAGTCTTCTATGTTGGACAGCTTGAGGCTTCACAAGAGATAGTGAGCTGTGATGGTACCGTGCATCTGTGGGATCAGTATACAGGTAAGAGAGATCAAGTGAAATGCAGTTCTGCACATGATAACAAATGTGAATCTATGTAAAACTTCTGAGACTGTTCTGTTGTGCACAAACAGAGCACTGCACAGTAAGGTGCATGTGGTGGGTGTGAGCTGTAACGTTTGTGACAAAGTTTCCACGTTAAATCTCTTGATCTTCGACAGCACCTGACTTGCTGATTACCAAGCAGAAGCACCACTGGGTTAGAGTTGGCAAGGATCTCTGTTTACAGTCCCAGGATGACCCAAACTTCATGTCCACGGTTCCTCAGCAGTGATAGGAATCGTATCTATGACTATGACTCAGAGACCAAAGGTAGTCTTTGCAGTGGAAGAGCCGCCTTTTCTAAGACTAAAGACCAACCAGTAGCATGCTGGTGGTTTGTTTTGGCATTAATGCATCCCCAAGGGTCAGACTGTTACAGTGGAGTCTGATGCATCTGATGAAGGATATTTGGCAACACATTCTAAATGTTTTCACCCGCAACAACACAGTCATTGGTCCCTACATCCAGACTGGCTCTCTGCGACTTCTTTCTTTTTTACCAAAACGAAGTTTGATCTCCATGTTGTGGCTGTAGAGTCAAGTTTCAGGTCCAAGGTGAAATCATGAATGTGCATGTACCAGTGGTCACAAAAATGTGTGCAACTCAGGTGTTAATGTTTATCAAGTGATTTTAGTCATTTTATTTTATTGTCCCAAATGGAAAAACTCACCTTAAAGCCAGGCACACAATTGAGGACTGTACATTAGTACACACAACAGCAAAAACAACACAATAAGTGCATAGTGCAAGAGATGTACAGGTTAAAAACACAGTAGAACAGACAGTACAAATACAACATTACCAGTGACAAGATTGG
>JAPZDX010000023.1:20082647-20097336 GCA_029783625.1 Naso annulatus | reverse complement strand
GACACTCCTGTTGATATGTCTCTGCAGTCAAGGAGTCACTGTAAAGCACTCAAATTACTTACAAAGCACTTTTAAGACTGTACCAAAATATATAGCGCTTGTATAGAACTTTACTTTATGCTGTCTGCTTGTTTAACAGAATGGAGAGGTGGCAGACAATGAGTCAATCCCTTTGGTGCCTCTTATTCCTCTGATACCCAGCCACCCAATAAAGGTGAGAGGCAAAATATAAATGTTTGAAAGTATTTTTTTTTCTCTCATATTGAATATTGTCAAAGCAGTTATTCTGCTCGCCTAATGTTACAGTTTTGAAAATGTTTCCTTGTTCATGTTTTCTTCTGTTTCTGACTTTAGAAAGCAGAAAATATAAGCACAGTACAACCACAAACAGCACATACCACAGAAGCAAATGTAATTGGACCAACAGCAACCAGCAAGCCTGACGGGGGCTCATCAGAGGAGGAGCAAGATGATTTTTGTCGGACTAATGGCCGAAGCCTGCAGTCCAGTGAGGCCATCGCGGCTGCCATTCAAAAACTGGGTGTGCGGCTACTGCAGAACCTGGAGACAAAGCCAGAGCAGCCAAATGTCATCATATCTCCTTTCAGCATATCATTAGCGCTCTCCCAACTGGCTTTAGGTATGAATGTCCCGCTGCAGATTTTGCATGACACAATGTCCACTACCTTTCATTAATTGTGTCAGCAACTTGCCCAAGTTCATAGTCCTCCAGAAACCATCACCTTCCTCATCCAATTACTGCACCCGTCTTTTTTACAGGTGCAGCAAATGAGACACAGGAGCTGCTGATGCATCACCTCCATGAAAACACTCTCCCCTGCTACCACGAGTCTCTGCATAATGTCCTAGTGCAGCTCAGAGACAACGACCTGCAGATTGCCACACGTATCTTCATGCGTGAAGGTTACTATCTAAAAAGCACAGCTTTTTTCTCAATTGTCTGTGCTTAAAGTTAAGACATACAGCTCCTGCCTACAAACACAATAATTTTCCTATAGTTTGTCTATTTGTACTGACCTTAAGAGCAGGTTTGAGAGAAACAGAGTCTGAGAGAGTGTGTCCATGATGTGTTTCAGGGTTTGATCCAAAGCAGGACTTCGTCAGTGAATCCCAGCGGTTATATGACTCCGAGCCAGCAGTCTTGGAGAGTCTGCAGCAGATAAACGACTGGGTAAAAAAAGCAACAAATGGAAAGATGACTGACTTCCTGTCTGCTTTACCACCCAATCTGCTTCTTATGCTCATTAATGCTGTCCATTTCAAAGGTGAAACTCCACCACATTCATACCTCTGGTCTCTTTTTCATGTTTGCTGAGAATATAATCCCAATTTAATTAACGGATGAAATTTAGAGCATTTGTAAGGTTTATTTTTCATATGTTTCTATATGTTTGATACATGCCGACAATTAAAACTGAGACACTTTTTCATGATGCTCACAGGAGAGTGGCAGGCTCGATTTGATCCTCGCTTTACCTCTAGAGGTGTGTTCTACCTTGATGACAAACACATGGTTGATGTTGAAGTGATGGAAGATGCCAAACATCCCTTGAGTTTATTTATTGATAATGAACTGGAGGCTCAGGTAAAGTGCTGTTTCTTTGCTCAGTCTGTATGGTTTAACTGTGCCCAAAGTACACTTTCACCTACTGCCGTTTTCTGACACAATGCCATTTAACCTTCCTGTGCAGGTGGCAAGGTTCCCTTTCCAAGGGTCCATGAGCTTGTTGATAGTCATGCCTTTGTCCGGAGAGGTGAACGTGTCTTCAATTTCTGCTAAGCTGAATGTCTCAGACCTTTACAAGCGTCTGCCTAAAGAGAGAGCTGTTCAAGTTAAAATTCCCAAATTCAAACTGGAGTATGGTCAAGAGTTACGGGAAGTTTTTACCAAATTGGGTAAGATCTCATTCTTTTTCATGGTCTTTGTCGTGTTAATTTTCGGGCAGATAGCAAATGCTGAGGACCTGAATTGACTCTGTCCTCTCTGCTCCATGCAAGGCCTCGGAGAGATGTTCTCCGGTCCGAACTTGGCGGAAATAGCCGACGGCCCCCTGCTGGTGTCTAGCGTGATGCACAAGTCCAGCATGGAGATAAATGAGGAAGGTGCAGAGGCTGCGGCAGCCACCACTGTGGTCATTTCACGAGCATCCAACCCCATTTTCCACCTGACCCATCCCTTCTTTCTTGCCCTTATGGATGATACAACTCTAGTGCCGATCTTCATGGGTGTCATCAACAATCCAAATCCTGGAGCTCCCATCTTACAGAGGGGAGAAGATGGAAGCAAAGATAAAGTGGGATTCCCATTTGATAAGAATCAAGTTGGCACATTTGGAGGCCCGCCGAAGTAGGGACTAATGCCTGCACCGCTGTCCCAGGGAAAACCCAGACAGAGTCCAAGACCGCTATGATTGTACAGATTAAATGTACAATATCACCTGATGGATAAGAAAGTGTGTGAAAACAGATACTTTATCTTATAAACACAAAGTAGACCCGTATCCCATGTGAAAACAATTGTCAGTTTTTTTTATATTAGATGACATGTCCTGGTCAAGCAGCTGTAAAAGTTTTTAGATACAGGAAATGGTTATAATCATTTTAGAGTTGACGGATTATGAAAATTAAATTTCAAAGGGGTCAAAATGTAAATTCATAGCACAGCATTAACACGTCATTTTGTTTCTAGTGAAAATTTTAAAGATGTCATCTAATAGGATAATAAATTGAACTGATCTGAATCACAACCTGTCAAGGTTATGAGTTTTATTGTCTTCTTGCACTGAAAACAGTTATGGTAATTCATTACACATACATGTGGTGCCTTTTAGTGTAATTAGGTGTGTATTTAACCTGTTTTTGGTGGTCCTACTCCATAACCCCCCCCCCCCCCCCTTTACATCTGTGACGAAATGGGATAGATTAAACTGGTGCCACAGTGATTGACTGCAATTAAAAAAAAAAAAAAAAAAAAGGAGTTGCAGTCAACTTTTTGCAATTTTTGACAAGTTTTCAGTGCGATCATCATCTTTTTTAATCATTGAAATTAATTAATTTGCAACTGTGTCTTATAAATAAGTTCTCTTGAAAAAGAGTATGCAAGGTAATATAAGAGAAAAGGTGACTTCTTTAATAATTTTGGCAAAAATCGCCCACCAAGTGTGTGAAATGTCTTTGGATGTATAGTAGAAATAATACACACACAAATACACACCCAAACAAACAAAAAAAAATCCACTATGCAAAACATTTAAAAGAATAACCTAAACATTTAAAAATATGATTATCCAATGTTTTGTTCCATCCTTTCAAACAGTGGTTTTCCTGGACAATGGAATCTCCAATCTTTTTAGGACTTTGAACGCATCGCTATAAGCGCCTGACGTCACGTAATGTTTGGCGCTGACATCCACGCCACTGATCTCCGGTCAGTTTTGCGCTGTTTGCCAGGCTACCTCGATAACGTTGTTACCAGACTGCAAGCTGAAGTCAGATCTGTGAGCGGAAACGGAAACTTGAGTCACACACACGAAGCCGCGCGCGTTTGTCCAAGCTGTTGGCGCGAACCACACAAATCACCCGTTACTGTCAGCGGCAGCAGCACAGCGTTATTTGTATAGCTAATATTTCAATAACGTTGTATTTTTCTATCTCAGTCACCTCCTTACAGCCATGACGAAGCTCTCAGAGGGTGCGATAGTGGTAAGTTTAATCTTTGCCATACACATCGTGAACTAAACAGGATTTAAGAACAAAAAATGCCGAGGTTAACCTGGCGATAATTTTGGTGCAGTCATTCTTCAGCCGGAGTAACGTAGCTCGCCTTTTGTTTGTTTTCCACTGTTAACAGAAATACCAGAAAACACGAACGTTAATTAATGTTACCGCTACCTTATTTTAACATTAGCAAAACTGTCAACGTTCGTGCCTTGCTGCAAGTAAATGAGCGCGTTTGTGTTCACACACGCAACTGAGCTCAAGTTATGACTTAACAAATATGAAATTAGGTTTAGTTAAGGTAAGAATGTTAATTTTCCAATTGCTTCCAGGTGAAACACGTCAAATATTGAACGTTGTGACAAATGACTCAAGCTAACTGACGTTAACGTTTTGTGTCCGTAACGTCAGGGTCTTGCAAATGGCAACGGTGGGAACGACGTAGTCCTCCAGTTGGTGGTAAGTAACAAAGAAAGAAGGACGATCACACGGTGTTTCCTTCATATAAACGTTAAATCTCTTCATACGCCACTTTATCACTGCTGTCCTAACACTAGTGATTTCACATTTCCCGTGTTGGGTAACGTTAACGAGAAGGATTGTTTCCAAATCCTCGTTTTCTCCTCATACTTTTTGATCGACGGTCATGATCTGAATCAGATTTAGGAAGCATTCAGCAAACAGAAGCTGGATCCTCCTCAGGCTGGAAAAGTTTCTGATAGTGCATTTTGGATCACGACAAACTACTTACAAATTGAAAATACTAATATCAACTAATCAGCAGTTTTAAGGGTACACTATGGCAACATGAGACATTCTTGGAAACATAATGCAGCCCAGTGTAAGAGAAGCTCGGCTTGTGTAGTTTATTTACAAAATGATATGGATCAGGATTAACAGAGACAATAACTTCACTGTAGGGATGCACAATATTATCGGTATTGGCTGATATTGGCCTTAAAATTAAATATCAGATATCAACCGGCATGCTGATATCTGCCGATATAACGTTAATAACGGACAAAATAACAGGCTGCTGTGTCCTTGAGTAAACACTCGACTCAGCGCCATGTTTCACATGTTCCCTGTGGACAGACGTTGCATTTACTTACTTGGTCACTTGTGAAACAGGCCAAATTTGTCCTGGTTGTGGGTTTTGTTCTGATTGTCTCAGGGAGCATCATCCAGTTTCAAGTAGGTTGTATCGTACTTGTTTAGTTTAAAAGCAATTGTCATAAATAAATATGACATGATTTCCGTAAGTATTTTTCTTCTTTTGCACAAGGAATGAATATTACATAGTTTTAAGCTTTGTATTTTATGCCAACATTTGCCAGGGAGCCAACGCATTAAGAGTAAGCATAATAATACTGTATGTAAATTCTCTCTCTCTATATATATATATATATATAGGTATTGATTATCGGCGAAATTAGTTGTATGATGTTGGCATATCTGCAAAAAATCCAATATCATGCATCCCTACTTTACTGTATTGTATAACGACACAATATGAAGTTAATGTTGTCATAGACTTAAATAGGATGTTGGGGTCACATGACAAGACATATTTTATATATTTTAAAAATCCTTGTGTTTGGAATATATTGACGAATTTCATTTTCATAGTTTCACATATTACCTTTCAGAACATTCGCAGGATTGAGGGAGGAAGTGGTCCGGCTCGCTTTCGGGTGATGATGAGTGATGGTGTGCACACCCTGTCCTGTGAGTACATCGTTTCTCTAACACAGATATGACATAAAAATGTAGAAAATCAAATTTAGAACCAGAACAGGTCTTGTGATTATTGAAATAAATTATTGCTTTTTGTGTGTGACTGACACGCAGATGTAAATTCATGAGTGTTTATGAACATATATTGCCGTGGTGACCAGTACTCAGACAGTAAACAATGATTTTAGATTTTTGTGGATCATTTCTAAAAGGTTAAAAGGTGAATGGTTGGCATTTAACACATGGCTGATGTAAGAAAAGTGGACAGTGAGTTTTTTTTTTAAAAGACAAGTTACATTCAAGAGTTGAATGAACTTGGGCTGCCCTGTCTGATTTTTTTTTTCTTTCCTTTTTTGAAATTCTCACTTATCCACACCTCTGCAGCCTTTATGCTCTCCACTCAGCTGAACTACATGGCTGAGGAGAACCAACTGATGCCAAACTGCATCTGCATACTGAAGAGGCATGTGACCAATATACTGAAGGATGGACGGTACGCCGTTTTCGTTACACTTCTTATCTTTATATCCAGTTTTTACTCATTTCCCATATATGTTGGGTTGATAATTGTGAAACTATTCACTAATCCTATTTAAATACTAAACAATTCTCTGCAGTTTATGATATTATCTTGTTACAGGCGGGTGGTAATCATTTTGGAGATTGATGTTATTAAGCCTGCTGAAGAAGTAGATGGAAGAGTAGGTGACCCAACTCCTTACACTGAAGGTATGGCGCTGATGGAACACGATTCATATTTGCTGCTTACTGACTGAATGTGTTCATGAGTGATATTGAGATTTACTCATGCACATACACAGTGGGTTGTAGTGTCTCTGCATTCTTACACTAACGTCAGATCTTCCTCGCAGGTCAGGGTAAAGGCCAGCAGCCTGCGCCGGTCCCTGAACACCGCCCTCCACTGCAGCCACAAAACAGAAATGAAGGTGAGAGCAAGTTTGTCTCCAAACTGAATAGAATGGGTGGATATGCTCAGAATTCCCTTTTGCAAAAAAACACTGCACAAATAGTTTTGAAAATATCCACCAGGTGGCAGCATTTCTCCACTGCGTTGTGTAATTTGGGTGACCCACAGATTTACAGAACACAAGTAATTTAGACAGCCCGTTGAGGAACACTTTCATTTTTAGCTTTACAAGTATTTCTCAGAAGAGGTTTTTTTTTTTGACAGTTTTATGATTGTCACTGGCACCTGTTCTTCATAACTCTCCTTTTTTTATATGAGTATGTGTGTCACTGAGAGCCCGTGTTGATGGGCAGATGTCTCTGCCTGTACTGGTTAGTATTTGCGTTTATTTTTTTTTGTTCGTGCTGTAGAATGTACCAAAGAATCTGCAGGAACACAGGCTGCCTGGAGAGTTTCTATTAACCCCCACGAACAAACCGATTTATTTTTGAAACACTGGCTGTTGTTCATGTCAGAGTGGTGGATCACAGCGAAACAGATAGCTTGGACCAGAAGAGATGTGCAATCCAGCTGTCAGAAGGGTTTTGCTGTCTTCCAATGTGTGTCATAGCAGGTATTCATCCCTCTAATCTGCTGTGCAGGAATTGAGGTTGTGGCAAGCACCCTCCTCATCAGCACAGTCATTGTTCATTTCTCTGTATGTGCTGCCTGATCTGGGGGCTTAATTACCAGAAGTGCAGTGGTTGGCAAAGTGGGAGGACTTAAGTGGACACTTTGAACTCTAATCCTTCGCGTGAGACGCACACAAATCAAATGTGCAGCGCTTGTTCAAACGGAAAATCTGAAAGTCAGGCAGCACGGCTCTCCTGGGGAAGAGCAGCTCCAGTTTGTTATAGCATTTCACACTCTGCCCTGATTCTGTGAAATGTGAATCATCCTTCTCGGCAAAATGCTGGATCACACATCTTCAACAACTCGCTTTGACAAGATTTTTGTTTCCTGCTCGAGTCTTTTTCCTCTTACTTGGCTCGAGAGTCAACGGTGGTAAATTTACTTAAAGTCATTAGGTTTTTCTTTGATGAAACTTCCCTCATGAAGTGAGATAATTACAGTGATGAAGCAGTTGCAATCCAAAGAAATTGGATTTTTGTAATTCGCCTCTGATGAATAATGCATGCGCCTCTCTCTTGACTTCTTTCCATCACTGCTCTTCATGGATCATTTATTTCTCTCTTCATTCCTCCAACAGTGCAAAGAGGTTTCAGTAAAGACTTTGGGAAGAAGGCCCCATCTGCCATACCCAATACTCCAGGGGGCAGCTCCAAAGTTGTGCCCATTGCCAGCCTCAACCCTTACCAATCCAAGTGAGTGTGTTTCCGAGTCTTGTCAGAAGATTGTGTGTTTGTACCGTAACATCATATGCCTGCATGCGATTATTATAAAAACAAAAAATTGCGACAAAAACCTACAAAAATTAAATCAAGTGTTACTTGTTGAAGCACATTAAAGAGAGCAGAAGGGGGGAACGATTTCATGTATACCTATAAGTTTAAACAGTTCTACAGAACAGTGCTGGTTGCTTACATGATGAGGAAATGGATCAGATTGATTGTGGAACGTTTTGTTTTCCTCTGTTATTCATTTTTTATTTAATTGTTTAAATTCTGTAGCAGCCCGCTGAGGCAAAATGTGACCTGCTGAAAATCCACTCCAGGTGTTTCACATTAAATACAACTAAATGGTGGGCATAATTGCACCAGTGCCTCTATTTATAAAATTTAGTTGCTTTGTCTACAAAAATGATTGAAAAGTAAGACGAAATGGTGGCAGTCTGGAGACCTGAATTGACTTCTAGGAACAAGAATCTGAACAAACTTCTGAAGCAGTATGTGTCATGCTGTCTTGTATTGAGAGAAGACAAAAAAAGTGTGAAGAAACACTGTGACCTTGCTTCTGTTTCACAGTTCAACCCAACAGCACAAACAGCATAATTCCTCCTTGCGTCCACAGTTGAACAAAACAGGCTTTTATCACGGAAGATGTGTGGATTTGCCAAGCACAGGTGTTACTGATAACATTGCTAATGACTACGTTCTATTGAAGAGAGCCAGTGCCGGGCTCACGCTGCTGACTTCCTGGCATGGCTAAATGTAACCGTGCCATTGTTAATGTCATTAGCTTTTCTCTCCCCTCTGAGTAATCAAAATGTCCCTGAAAAGCCTGTTGCAGAGGAGGCAAGTCAATGATGCATCTTCTGTGTTGTCTTTACATGTTGTGATTCACCCAAAGGCCACTAGAGGGCAGATTGTTAGGAGCTGAGTTGATGAATGAAGGAACTATGTGTATGTCACCAGTGTTTCCCCACACAATCAGAATTTAATGGTAGCAGAGGTTGTCCTGGGGGGCTTGGAGGTTGCTTGCGTTTGACATGTAACATGATGAAAAAACAGGCTTTACATTTACTCGATCAGCACTTTATTGGTTTTGAGTCTCACTGTCTGTACTTCAACATAATGTTGGTTGCCACTATGGATGGCAACTTTTTTTTTTTTTTAACATAAGGAAAATTTGCATGATCAGGATGGGTTGAACCAGGCTAGTGACAGATCTGTTTGCAAAACAAAATACTTTCCATTACTCATCTGGATGAAGGAGCAAACATTTAAACATCAGAGTATAAAATTAACCTGAACATTTGTCCACCAACACGCCCAGTCAGTCAATATCGACGAGAGCTAACTTAATTGACCAAAAAGAGGTCACAGGCAGCTGCTCTGCATGAGTTTAGCTGTTAGCTACATTAGCTCAGGCTGTAAGCACGGTGCTATGATTAAGCTGTTAAGTCTGACGTTTCGGAGTCAGCCTGGGTTAATGGCTTCGCCCGTGTTGAGGTGCTGCTAGAAACTTACTGTCAACACACACGCATGCGCGTTCACTTTGTCTTTAATTCTAACTCTCTTCGATCTAGCAGCTAACATTACTTTACATTCAAAGTCCTGTTTACTTCCTAACTCTGAGAAAACAGGAAGCTCCTCTTCTTTGTTGGTTTTATTGACGGACTGAAAGCCATAATACCACCCGCTGTGTTGGCGTATTGAACGTCATGCTGTTCACTGGTGCTCTGAGTGATTGAACAGGATGCGCAGATAGAAAATTAACATGTGGTGGACAAACTTGATATTGTGGCAGCCTGCCACTAATAAATGAATGGGTGGGAAACACTGGTAGCATTACATTTTGGGTCCATATTGTGCTCTGAAAATAAGCATGGGCATGAATAACCTCAGACCTTGTCTTTTTCTGCTAGATGGACCATTCGCGCCCGTGTGACCAACAAGAGCAGCATCCGTACATGGAGCAACTCCCGTGGTGACGGCAAGCTCTTCTCCATGGAGATTGTCGATGAGAGTGTGAGTCTTACTGTGGTCCAACTGTTAGTTTTTGCTTCATGTTAATTCCCTCCAATAGTTGGAAAGCCTGCGCTGCCTGACCTCCTTTAATGTATCAGCCAAATGTTCTGTTTTGTCACAGGGAGAAATACGTGTGACTGGTTTCAACCAAGAGGTGGACAAGTTTTACGGCCTTGTTGAGGTTGGCAAGGTGAGACATTCCTCCAGATAATGATTGAGTGTTTTCTAATTATCTGCCAGGACCGTCTTTCACTGTCTTGTTCAAGACTGATTTGGCTGCAGACTGTTCTAGCAACAGCTGCCAGTACTTTGTGAGTTAAAACCCCGGAGACTATGAATGAGTCATGTGGGTACACTGTACCCATACAATAAGCGGCTTATGATCATCTGCCAGCCTTTGTTGATCTCCCCCGACTGCCAGAAGTCGTATCTTGTTTGCACCATTCAGTTCAGGTGAAACCCTCCCCAGATCTCTGATTAACACTTTGTTCATCCATCTGTACGGGTCAGGTCTACTACGTCTCCAAGGGCTCCTTGAAGATCGCCAACAAACAGTACACATCACTGAAGAATGACTATGAGATGACACTCAACGGAGAGTCCACCGTCATCCCATGCGAGGACAGCTGTGATGTTCCCATGATGCAGTGTGACTTTGTCTCCATTGGTGACCTGGAGACTAGAGACAAAGATGCCATTGTTGGTAAGAGGCACGAGTGAAGCACATAGGTTTTTCTGAACAAATGCAAACGTGATCATCTCTAACAACAGTTTATTCTCATTTTCCAGACAGTATTTTGAGATAAAAATACTGAAGTGGGCCCGCAGCCCTGAGTACATTCAAAGACGTGGCATACTGTCGAGACAAAAAAGCCCTTTACAAAGTCCTGAAGTTAAATCAGCGAAAGTTGTCCTCAAACCTGATGTTATTATTAAAAAATTAGTCTCCAGACAGTTTAAGTGTTGTTTTATTGAAGGCTGAAATGGTCTGTTTTAAACTCCCCAAAGTTCAATGTTGTAACAGCTGATAAAACTTTTAAAGCCCATGTAAGATGTTAAATTAACCCACCCTACAGTTCTAACAGGTTGAAATATAAAGTGGAAAAATAAAAACTTTAAATCTCTTCATCCCTCTTCGGCTTGTTATCTTTGTGGCCAGCTCAAAGTATGTTCTTAATGGGCCTTAATAAAGATTTTTCCTTATAGTTAAATCCCCTTTGATTCCTCCCAACCTGCTCCTCCTTTAAACAGAGGCTTATCTTGCTGTATGAAATATTGTATACAAGCAGTTAGTTAAACCAAAACATTTCTTGAAACTGGTTCAGGCTTTTGCTATAGAGAAAACTGCCAGGCCATACTACACACTGCGTCATGTCTGTTACTCAAAAACAGGAAGTGGAAACCCTTTGAGGCATAGCTTGAGGCTCAGTTTGTTCCTATGCTGCATTGTTGTGATAGGATTATCTGTCTAGCGTGAGCTGTTTTCTCAGTTTGAATGGTGGCCACGTCTTATCAACCCATTTAATGAGACATTAGCTTTGATGTTGTCATGTTGATGAAGTCATGCTGTGACGTATTACATGCCCTAAACAAATGCACAGAGGACAGAGTTGTGTAACACAGTGCATATGAGAGAGACAGAGATAACATCATTGCCCATCAGTGAGTGTGCTATGCGTCAAGCTTCAGGTGACCTGTTTTTGTGATTTAGAATTTTTGGTGTGTAAGCAGTGATGTTGCGTGGTGTGAATGCTGCTTCTCTGATGCGTCAAAACATGTAAAAGGAGCACTAAACTCAGTGTAAATGCTTCCTGAGGACACAACCCCTTTGTTGATGATGGCAAAAACAAAAAAAAACACTGTATAAAAATTTTGTTCGTAATCTAAACTGATCATGTTGGTTGTGACTGACGACCTGTGGTGCGTTCTAAGGGGTGGAAGCGTCTAAGGTGATAAAATGAGTAAATATCACAATATTTTGACCAAATGCCTCGATACTGAGACAATATTTCATGGATGACTATTGGTGATTTCACAAAATATTAACCCAATGACATTTTTTGCTAATAATAATTGTCGGTGATGTGGATAAGTGGGTAACGGTAAAAAAAGAACGAGAAGTTCAGAAAATCACATCAGTTTACTGTAATGAAGCCTTTTCAATTAGGAAAAGACAACACTTACACCATGTTACGATATGATGATGCCCGAAATCTGTCACAATATCTTGTCTCATTTTACGATACAATACAGTAGTGATATATTACCCAGCCCTGCTCTAAATCATTGCAGCATGCTGCTCCTGCTGTAGCAACCCTAATTCTCACTGCACAAACTTAATTTTAGCGATCAAGGCTACAACTTGGTACTGATATGTAAACTCACATGGGTGATAATGCAACACGTTGCTGTAAACAGATTTCCCAGACAGTTTGACTCACCAGTGTAACTGCTACCTGATTCAGTGCAGTGGCGCTAATAACATGAATGTAGGTAACGTGAACGGAAATGAATTGGCCGAAGAAGTTGACAGCGGAAAAATGATTGACAGCGGTGAAAAGAATTTAAGTTATGCGATGTACCAGCCACTTTGTAGTCAAGAGTCTCGACCCACTTCGGCTTTGACATCAATGGGACAAACAAAATCTTTGTATTCGTGTCTGTAATGCGTGCATTTTGTACTCTTCAGTTAGACAGATATTGAAATGTATCATTATATAATGTCTTGCAATATATATCGATTATTGCAGAATTTCTGTATCGTGATATTGTTGTCATTGTGGGCCATATATTGCAGATTGTGTTGTATCATGAGTTACCCTGTGATTCAAAGAATTAGTTTGGACTTTCCAGTGCCAACATTTGACTATTTCATATTTTGTCAGTTCCACACTACACTAAAGTCCAATATCAGCCTGTACAAGGCTCATGTTTGAATGCCCATCTTCATCATATGTGATGTAAAGAGAACACTGAACTTCACAGTCAGGGAAAATAGAAAATATATGTCCGGAACATCAAAGGCAACTGATGGTTTGACTGATTGAAATTGTTATGTAGTTAAATTTTTTAGATTTGATATTTATTTTAGTTTTTGGTTCGTTTTTGACATACATAAAAACATACATAGTTATAACCATAGAACATCATACCCTAGTTTAGCATTGCTATTGGTCAAAAAACAGATTCTGTTGAGAACCCTTTCCATTTCCTTGGGCACTACTCGAATGCCCACCTGTGGGTCTCAGGGACTCACTACATAGAAAACCCCTCACAGTCACTATGTAAGTACACAGTGTTTTCCAGTTTAGGAGGACGCAAGCTCTGTGAGACCTAAACACATCCCAACTCTCTCCAGCAGCGTAATGCAAAAAAAGCACAAACCAACTCCCTGATGCTCAGAGCCAAGCTCGTACTAAGATGTTCCCATCCTTTCAATAATAATAAATGGAGAATAGAGTTTGTAGCGGGAAGTAGAGCCGAATATGGGCGGTTGAGGTAATTACAGTATACAAGCAGAGAGATAAAGGCGGTTTTAATAATACTGATGACAGTAATAGCCTGTAGTGCAGATTGACTTTGGGCCCCATGGCAGAGCCGAAGAGAAAATGAGACCCTGCTGTCACAGGTAAAATGAAGTAATAAGAAGTCTGCTTGTAATTCTTTTAATTAAGACAGCATGTACTGCTGTTTGAGTAATTTCTTCCCCACACAGAGGTCGACATCAGACGCTGAGTTTTGTCCCTCACGGTTCAATACAGTTAAAATCTCTTTACTCATTGGTGCTGAGTGTTTGTACTGTAGATTCTGAGCAGTGTTGGCAATGCTACTTTAACACCTTTACAGATAAGTGGCTCTGCATCTATTACGCTTGATTGCATTAGTCACCAAAGTACACTTGAAGTAAATTGGTGTAAATAATTAAAGCCTATTTTAGGGATTCTCTCCTACATTATGGATGTAAGTTCCTGGTACACAGATCAGCGACCTCACACCTGATTTGAAATCATGAATCACTTATTTCCGAGAGCCAGTTTGTGCTGGGAACCAAGAGGCCTGGAGTGACCTGTGGGCGTTAACACGACAATAAATATTTATGGTATGCATATGTGGGAACAATCCTGTTTGCCTGGAAAATTAAACCATATGTGGTCATGTTTTTCTCAAAAATGTCATAAGCAGTATATGATGCAATCACAACTGCAATCAAGTTGGGAATAGAAAAGTAGATCCAGTGTCTGCTGCTAATGTGTCACACTGATTCATGTTTTCCATTACAGATGTGATTGGAGTTTGTAAGAGCGTGGAGGAAGTGACCCGTCTCACCACCAAGTCCAACAGAGAAGTGTCCAAGAGGACGCTCAGTCTAATGGACATGTCTGGGAAGCTGGTGACTGTCACGCTGTGGGGAGAGGAAGTGAGTATAAACATTAAGCCGAGAGTAAATGGTGTAATTTGATAGAGTTGTTGTGTCTGGAGCATTTTAAGTGGGTGGTAAAATTCAATACCAGCCTTATAATGTGTAGACATGCCCATTGTAATGATAAAGCTTTCTTCTCCGAATGGTTGTCTTTTCAAATGTTAATCATCATCTGAGAACAACTTGTTTGCTAGAATTTTTGGAATTGTTCAGGCCTTAAAGCCTCTGGCAACTCAAATCCACAAATACTCATTTAGCTATGTAATTTAGCTCCTTATGTGTGTAATATTAAGCATCAAAAAGTATTAGAATTTTTCCTCAATCCAAACTAGAAATATTGTCATTTCAGTTTTTGTAACTGTCTTTTTACTGGTTTTGAATTGGGCGGGGTTTTTGTGGACATTTATTACATGATTAATTCCTCAAATCAATCAGAAAAAAAATTCATGCCAGCTG
>JAPZDX010000023.1:20055767-20068679 GCA_029783625.1 Naso annulatus | reverse complement strand
GTCAGCGTAAATGCACAGTATGTAATTTCTGCCACTGGAGGTCTCTGTCAAAACAAAAAACACAAAAGAGGTAGTTTGATGACATCGTGAAGTAGCGTAGGATCATGGGCTTTGTTTATTTAATGTTAAAAAGCTGCTATTGTAGATGTAAATCTGTCTGACTGACTTAGGCAGAAATGTTCACAGATGAGGCGATGTAATAAGACGCTGGTCGACTTCCTCTCTGACTTATTTTACCCCGGCAACACAACAAAATGAAATGCATTGACACCTTAAATAAAATTAGTGATTTCTATGATTTTTAACATTGTTGGAGACATTTGGGATAATGTAAGTGCACAAAGATGTAGTGGTTTTTGGACATTTTAAAGTGGAAATGTTATATGTATATTTCACTTGTATGGCCAGAAGTGCAGGATTCCATGTTGAAAATATTTAATGGCTTATTTTTTGGCTTATTTCTCCTTATAGTGACAGTATCACAATAATTCTATCATCTGGGGGTCTGCATTGCAGCTTAAGCAGCACAATCCATTTCTTTTCTCTGAAATTCCACACTCCAAACCCTGACTGTAACAATTAGCCCCCCTGTCAGGTAAAAGTCTTTTTCTGACATTACTCCCCCCCCCCACTCTTCAGAAGGAAACATTTGACCCTGGACTGTGGAGGCTCTTACTCCTCCTCAGCATGGCGTGTGATGAGGCCCGGCACTGACAAAGGAGCTGTGCCGGAGGTGTCCTCAGCCCCCCTGAGACACCCCATACACAGGGGCGTGGGGGTCAGGCCTCTCAAGACCGCCCCCCTAACCAGAGTTTGTTGCAATTAATTGTCCCTGTCACAAAGTCTTTGTGTCACAATCTCAAGTTTCCACATTGCACGTTCCTGCGCCCCCTCTGACAGTAAATGGTCACCCTCCTCTTGTTGGCTTGACACTGCATTTGTAAAGGCCTGTGACAGAGGCGAGTCCCTCCGTCGTCCTCCCACTGTGGCAGCCCAGCTTAGTCGCACGCTAATTGAAGAGGTATTTATGTGATTAATTGGACCTGTTTTGGAAAAGCAGCACAGGTTGATGGGTTGTTTTTGGTAAAATCAAAACGGTAATTAAAAAAAGTATAGCCAGCGGCTCCTCGTGTTGGAACGGGATGATTTTCTCTTATTTTGTTGCTATCATTCAACACTATCTTAAGGGCTTTTTATTTATCAAAGTGAGACGAAATATCAATTATCCTGATTTGGAAGTTAATTGGGGTTGAATGCCTCTTGCATGGTCAGTGCCTGGAGAAAAAGAGAACTTATTTTCTTTGAACTTGAGGGAGTATACATTGTTTTACTGTTAATGTCTCTAGCTATGGTCGGAAACATCAGTTAGACTGTCGTGTGCCATCAGCAAGGTATATCTAGAATGTGTACTCAGTTTGTCCTGCTGTCAGAATGAATTAGGATTGCGAGATCACTTGAATATTTTTGAAGATGCATTTAAATTTCCAGTCTTTTTGCAGAAACTCTAATTACAAATGCTTGTGGCCTTTAGCTGTTTTCCCAGTTATTATAATTGCATTTACATAGTGGCATTAATAATAAGTTGATGCACTTGGGTGTTTTGGCTGTAAGGTGGCAGGCACATTGGTCTGCTCCCTGACCCTGAACAGGCACCTTTAGCCTTTATCAAAGCGTGCAGGGGCCCGGTCTCCCCTCTACATTCAATGCTGAGGTTAGGAGGAGGGGGAGACTCTGTCCAAAACAATCAGCTGTTCGGGTGGGACAACTATCTGTTGAATGCATTAGAGCCTGCCCTGCATGAAAGACCACAGCAAACATCTTTTTATTACAGCACATCCTGAGCCTCTTTTTGTCCTCACATATGTCCAGAGGGAAATTCATTTTGCTTGCTTGGGTGTTTTCTGTGCCGACTAGGAATGTTTCCTGAAGGCTGTTCATGTGCAGCCGGGTTCTAAAGTTTGTCTCTTCCCCACAAAAGCAGCTACATCTCTAGTTTGCATTTGTGTCAGAGCCATTAAGATTCTGTTGTGTGAGTGTAACTTGTGCATCTGCTGCACAAATGTTGCATCCTGACTGTTCATATCCACCACTATACGCCTCCTAAAATGCCCTCTTAAAGGTAATATTATGCTGTTTTATTCCAGTCAACATGTTTAACGTACAAAAACAAAGGTCGTGAGAGAGAGAGAGCAGATATCTAGTAAGAAGTCTGTGTATGTTCTGTTGGTAGGCGGACTACTACACCTGCATAGCTACCATCGTGTTCCTGCGCAAGGAGAACTGCCTTTACCAGGCCTGTCCCAGCCAAGAGTGCAACAAGAAGGTGGTAGACCAACAGAATGGCATGTACCGCTGTGAGAAGTGTGACAAAGAGTTCCCCAACTTCAAGTACCGCCTCATCCTTTCTGTAAGTGACTCGGTATCGAGTTTCCTAAAACTTCTGACTCTTTCTTCTCTGTCACACATGCACTCACACATGCACTCACACACAGGTATCTATGTTAATACGCAGATCTGAAATGCCTGTTCTTCCTGCTTAGCTCTAAGCAGATGCTTCTCCTCGTCCTTATTGCTCTGTCTCTCTATTCTTCTGACTTACTGACTTGTTCCTATTTTTGTCTGCCAGGACTCAAGTCACATCCTCCCCTTATGACACACTCCCTGTGGTTCAACATTGCCCCAGTCTGCTCCTTGCAGTTAAATTTAGAGACATTTTAAGTCCTTTTTTTTGGTACACTTGAGTTCAAAACAGAGCTATGTTTGGTTAATTACTGCAGCTTTCAGTACTTTGCCGTTAGTCATTTTACAGAAAGTTCAAGGAGAAACACACATGCAAGCCTTTTTTCTCAGCTTGTTTGTAAACAAAAATTATTTTAAAAAAAACAAAACAAAAAAAAACTAAACATTGAATACAGTAACTTACTTAGTCAGCAACAGATAAGTTGCAGCCAAGAATCTCAAATAAGGGACTTTTGTTTGTGTACAAGCCACCAGTCGCCATATTGTTATTCCTCACAAGCTATAACATAAGCTGTGCCCGCTGTGTGTGCCAGTGTGCTGCAGCTGACTCTACAGGTTTTACCAGGCTTGCCAGCAGGTTGTAGATAAATTGGAGGATGTAATCATTAAGAGCAGAGAGACGTTAAATTAAAATACCATTTAAAAAAAAATGTGCAAAATCAAAACAAGTACATTCATCTTTGCTTGATTTTTTTATCTGTGTGTTTCCTGCGATTTACTGTTTCCTCTTTTTTTGGTATTTTGTGGCAGGCCAATATTGCAGACTACGCAGACAACCAGTGGGTGACTTGCTTCCAGGAGAGTGCAGAGGCCATCCTGGGCCAGAATGCAGCTTACCTGGGGCAGCTCAAGGACTCGGTGAGACTCCCCTTCCCGAATATAATACTTGCTTTAGGAAATGACCAGGGCAAGAGCTACAGCCCAGATTAAGTTGTCACTGCCACACATGCACAATCACTCACACTCCTGCAGAGACAAATTTGTGTTAAAACACCTACTTTGCTGTGTTTCTTCAAGATATAATTAACAAGAAACCACAGAAGTTGTTTTTCAGCCATAATATGCATTTTGTGCTTGAAACTATGATGAAGATAACATTTGGTTAAATGAATGAATCCATCTTGAAAATGAGGCAATCAAACGATTTTCAATTTCAGAACGAAGCTGCCTTTGACGAGGTCTTCCAACAAGCCAACTTCAACACTTTTGTCTTCCGCAGCAGAGTGAAGCTAGAAACGTACAATGTAAGTAACGCAGGAATGGTAATTAGTCTGATAAAATGCCTGCGGCTTTGTTGGCATCACAGCATGCTTTGCATACGGACCATATTATATCTGTGTGAAAGACAGAGAGAGAGAAAAGGATGCAGCCTCAATTCCCCGAACCACAATTATTCCTTTACAAGATGGAAATGCCTGACGCAGACAGGTTCATCATGTGTGTTTCCTTTTTGATAGTTTTTCCATCCATTAACAAAGTAACCCTGCTTTCATTTTGACTGACAGAACCATCACTACAAAACAAAGTGTTTGTCCAAGAATGCAGCTCATTTTCACTGGCTTTGTAAAGGATGCACACACAGATTAGTCGCGGCCACTATTTCCTGTAGGCCACACAGATAGAGGTTTGTTTTGAGGGAAGAGCATAAAAGAATTGATTGGGCTGGGACTCTGAGCAGGAAGTCTGGAGCCGAGCCAGAGGCTGCATCCGCCTTCCACACACACAAGAGGCCACTGTGTCCGTCACATTCAGCGCCGCATCCCAACTGCCAATGGCACCGCTACAAGCATATATTGGCTGCGGCCTCCAAACCCAATATTCCTTCAGCAGCGACACCTGCAGCCCTCTCCTCAGTTTATTTTCTGCTCCTCAATGCCACAGGCCAGCCACTGTGCCATGCTCTAACCTGTTGTCATGTGCGCAGTGAAGTATGCTTGATGCAGAAAAAGCAGGTTCTTAACAGTTAATGACACCGTCCATCCTGTTGTAAAGCAAGATTAAAGCTTTGTTTAACTGAGGAATATACTCTATCTGTAATTAATTTAAGAACGGTCGCATGAAGAGTGAGATGAAATTATTCACTATGGCTTTAAAGGTCCAGTGTGTAGGATTTAGAGGGGATCTATTTGTAGGATATGGCAAAAATGAAATATCATAGTCGTAGGAATGTTTTCAGAAGTGTATAATCAACTAAAAATGAGAATCATTTTGTTTTCACTACCTTAGAATCAGCCTTTCATATCTGCAGAGGGAGCAGGTCCTCTTCCAAACAGTCTGCAATGTTTTTATAGCAGCTCAGACAAAACAAAACAAACACTGGCTCCGAGGAGGTGCTTTTGCATTTTTCTAGAGCTTTGCGGCCGTTGTCGTTTCTCTTACTGTCTTGGAAAGGATAGGTATTAGGAGGGATGCTCTGCTGGGTGCAGTCTGCAGAGTAACCACAAGATGCCTCTAAATCTTACACACCTTTAAAACACAACAACACACATTTAGTAAGGGCACATTTTGTAAAATGAGGTGTTCTGCTTCTTTTCTCTGTATATCTAATTAGATATGTTTCGGTTTTAGTCTGTTGTTCCGACAAACAAATTACTTTTTTTAAAAAATTTTCTAGCATTTTATAAACTAAACTATTAATATTAATCTTTTAATTTAATTCTGATAATTAGAATAATACAAGTGAAAATAATCGTTGTATGGACATACACAGTAAAATACCAACAGGAAAGTACAGAAAGCTTCATATCACTTTACCAAATACAAGGAAAAAGGAATGATCAGGATTTGTTAGACATTAGTATCAAAATCAAATCAACAGATATTGTGATGTATTTGTTGGCTGAAATCTCTTAGAACCAAAACACAAATTAGAGTGACTGACTATAAAAGCAGGTCCGATACACTGTTGGGATTCAAGTTTGTCAAAACCAAAAGCCATTCCACTTCATTAGGTTTACTTGATGCTAAATCAAAACTCTCACATAATTGATTTCGTTTTTTTCATCGAAAACAAGTGTGATGTGCAGTTGGTTCATGTGGGAATGATGCATCATGTAATTATTTTACTCAAATCAAAGTTGCGTTGCTTCGTTCAAACTATTGATGTTTTGATTTGTGTGTAGGCAATTGCATTCTCAAAAAGTCAGTGGATGAATGACTATAACTATAAAATGTGTCATTACTGTCAAAACACGATCCTTTAAAAATAAACACTGTTTGACAGTCTCAACAGTTTAACTTGCTTGACATCAGAAATCTGTGCTTGCGGCAATAATATTCGAACTGTTGCTCTATTATTGAGGCCTCATCGTCCCTGAGGGCTGTGTCTAGACACTGTAACTGATTTAAGTGTCTCACAGGGATGACACTGATGAAAAAATGATATTGAGCATTTAAGGCTTTTCATTGCTGCCCAGTCTCGACCACAGCAGGCCCAGTTTCAAACAGAAACGTTATGGATTCATGATTTTCTCATTTATTCAATCCTGTATGTCAACTTACTCCTTCCCGCAACCAATAAAACATAAAAAAAAAAAAAAGACTGTTGATCCCTTATAGACTAGCACTCTCCCATAAGTGTCTGAAGGCGACCTAAAATTCAGTCGATTAAAAACTGCAAAAATATTTCAAAGTAATGAAAATAAAACTAATAATTTACATACAGTTGAATATATAGAACACATGATTGCAGTAGGACAACAATTCTTTTATTATTCTCCGTATTAAGTACAAAATGGAAAAAATAACTGCTTTTGTGACCATGCCAACGTATTCTTGAAGGCACATCCCCCTGTCTGTAGTAGTGCGCTGGTGTCACCTTCATGTTTATGGTTTCAAGTTTCATGGTGTTTGTTTCAAGACTAATTAAAACAACCTAAAGTCCAATTGTTTTGTCAAAGTGTCAAAGTGTTTTTGAGAGAAAGAGCAAGACCCCCCAAATGCACTGCTCCAAAACTTGAAAATAAAGCCATGGTGGGCAATGTTGTAAATATGACGGGTCACCAAAAATAAAATAACACATGGAAAAGCTTGTGGTGGTAACAGCAACTGCATAGTAGCATTGGTAGCAACATTATTTGGATAAGTATAAATATTCCTTTAGTTTTTTATTTCTTTTATCTTTATTTTTTTCCTCCACACATGCGTGCTTGTGTACACACACATACACCAGCAACCAACAACGGCGAAACACAAGACTGCTCGTCTCTGTAGATTTGTCAGTGTGCCTGAATTCACTGTTCCTGTGTTTCTCTTGATGTTCTGTCAAGGTTTTATTTTCTGTCATGGAAAAAAAAAACAAAGAAAATGTGTATGTCTCATAACATGCTGCATGCACAATAAAGTCTGTTGCACTGAGACTCCATACATACATGCATACGTACATACATGGTGAGGCTGCTCCCAAGGCTGGTCGTCCTCAGTGATGGACCACAGATGGAGCACTATGTGCACTGATTAAATATGCAGGTTAGATGTAGGTTAATGTTTTGAATTGAAGATTTGACCGCTTTTTAAGCCATCAGACGCTCGTGTGTGAGTGTCTGCCAGTTTGCCGTTGACTCTTGATCCCTGCTGCTCTGCTGCAAAGGCTGCACAGGAGACAAAATGCCTTGTTTTGTTCATATAGAATGGTTAGTTTCCTTGGTAGCTGTTCGCTGTTAAGTGTTCCTGGCAAGCTCAAAGTTGTTAGAAAAAAAGGTCAGAGCAGAACAAATTCATGAGTGTGTTGTTCCTCTTGCGCTCAGGAGGAACAGGTGTATACACACTTGCAGCTGTGGCTGTAGCAGGAGCAGCACAGGCTGTTAAAGTGTGGATCAACACCTAACTTGACTGTGTGATGTTGGCTGCTTAGTTTCACACAGACACACACACATCTTACCCCCCCCAACTCATTGACTGCAACCACACTCACCATCACTCTGAGCACAAGGTGAATGTAGAAAAAAGACTAACTGTATAATGCCTTGTTTATACGTTGTTACATTGGATTGAGAAGGAAGAAAATCCTGTTTTTTCTTTATTACAGAAGCGAGCTTGCTGACGTCTTGTGTACTGCTGTGAGCACTTCATATGCACTGCGGTGAAAATACAAATTATTCTAGTCATTTTTAATGTGGCTGGTCTGTGGCAGTGGCTAATCAGCTGATTGGCCCATGAGACCACACAGAGCTGAACAACACTGCCAGGAGTGAGTGCAAAGATGTTAGTTTGCATTCAGAAATGGGCCGGCACTCCGACATCGCCACACAAACCTGTGGTGGTCATTGCAGTGCCTGATTTCGTCTAGATTAGCCCTTACTGCTGCCAGCTGTAGGAATGTGTATCGCACTGCTCATGTGCATGTGTGCACTGCTCGCATGGTCCCAACATATTCGAAAACATTTCTTCATATGGCCTCTAGTGCTCACATACACCATGGAGTGCATTTAACCTCTTTCTTTCAGAGCAGAAATTTGTGTATAAATTTGTGTATTCATGTATTTCCTGTACTGCACAATGAAGATGGTTTTTAACCAGTTTTCCATATTGCACCTATTTCTTAACTCCCACTAAGATCGTATCCTAAAGTGACATTTGTTTTTTACAACATAGGGCTGCACAGTTAATAGAAATTTAATTAAATATTTAACTTGCAATATTTGAATTGCCTGGAGGCGTAATATTTGTCAAAGGAGAAATGTGTGTTTAAAAGTACAATTTTAATTCAAATATTGTGGTGCTGCAGAGTTCTCCTGGCCTACAAATTATATTCTGCGGACTTAAGAAACATTTTTGTTTGGTACAGATCCCTGTAAAAATCACACCATGATCATTTTAATATGCTTAAAATAAACATGAGAACAATAATATTAAAATGATCATTCCCTCTAATATCACAAATCATATCGCAATTGCAATATTAGTTTTTTTCAAAGTCGTGCAGCCCTACTGCAATTCTTAACCAAATTTTTAGTATCAGGTTTATTTATACGATTGATATGTGACTGTCCATTGTTTTTCTGGTCTACTCTGTGTCTAAGTATAGTATCCTGTTTTTTATATTTCTATAAATCTGTTCATATTTCTCTTGCATCACACAAAACAAGTGGAGAGATTTACAGCAGGCTATGCTTAAAGGATGCAGGCACCAATCCAGAGGAAGATGATTTACATTTCACCCACTTGAGCTGGAGAGGATTAATGGAGATGAAATGAGTGTAACCTCAGTTTAAATGTGGAGAATAATGGCCCTGGTAGAAATGACCTTCCCCTGTCTAGACAACTGTGGAGGTGGTTATGGCTTTAAAAGCTGCATCTTTATGTGAAACATTGAATTTGAATGCCAACACAACTCAGATAGCCTGTCCCAACGTCTCACTCTAACCCACTTTGTCTCTGTGGGAAGGGAAGGGAAGGCCAATACATCGTATGTATGCAATCTATCCTGTATTTATTGTGTTTTCAATAGATGAGTTATACATTGCAAACAGCAGTCAGACTGTTTACATCACAGTAAGGCAGAAGACAGATTTCAGCTGAACTAAACTTTAAAATGTAAGCAGATGTGTAAGATATTTTTTTAAAAACCGTTTTCTTGTCATTTGTCTGACAGGATGAATCCAGGATCAAAGCCACAGTGATGGACGTGAAGCCTGTGGACCACAGGGACTACAGCAAGAGGTTGATCATGAACATAAGGAAACTGGCTTCCAAGTAGATACTGATGATTTAGGCTACGTTCTGGTTCTTGCTTGCTTTTGCAAGTTTTTTTTATTTTGTTTGTGTATAGCCAATAAACAGCTCAAACAGTATGACCAAGTTTTACTTACAAAGCAAGTAAGTTTAGTTTCTTTGTTGTTGTTACTTCTCTGTTAATCCTCAAAGAACTTGTAACTGTTTGTCCTTTTCTTTGTGAAATAATGTTTGATGAACTGATTCTTTCTTTTCTTTCTTTTTGTGTGTGTGTGTGTGTAAACGTTACAAATGATTTTTTCTTTGTCTTTGTTACTTGGGGAAACAGAGGGTGAGCAGTAGGTCAGTAAGCCACAAAAGAAATCATCCGTGTCTGTCTTCAGTCAGCCCGTTGTTCCTGCATGTAGTCGCGCCGTGGTCATGTGGGGGCGGCGGCTGCTTTAAGTGGAAGACCAGCACAGCAGCGAGCACTCTTTTCTCTTTCTGACACGCACTCTAAATGGCTGGGCTGGACCTGCACATCCCTGATAAGACAGTTTGCTCTCCCACTCTTTTCTTTTTCCCCTCAGTCTCTCACGTACTTGCAAACATAAGCACATATACGCATGCACAGTGCAAACCTAATGGGAAATGTACGGCATTCCATTTAAGTAGATACAAGGTGTAGGAACACATTTTCAATGCTTCTACCTGTGTTGTGCATTTTGTTTTTTTGTGATAATTAACTGAAAATAAAAGTGTTTGTAATCGAGTTCATGTCTGGTGTGTAAAAACGTTGAGCTGACACACCTATCCCTCGCAGCACTTGATCCTGCCCTGCTCCCATCAAAAAAAAGAAAATGAGAATGTTATTTATTTTAGAAGTTGCACCACATGAAGAGGATTTATCCAAAGGCTGGCACACAATGCCCTCCATCTCCTCATGTTTTGCTCAGATGTGCAACAGATTCCCCTGCAAACTTGACTTTCATGTTGTATTAAAGCAGAACATCAGTGAGGCTGTACCTCCCCATTTTTCTTGTGATAACATCTCGTTTCTGCTGAGTGCTGCATCTGTTGCCTGTAGTGTGCTGAGATGGATTAAACTTGTCTTTAAACGGTAAGGAAAGGTAAGTTTGATTTATTTATTTCATTCTGCCAGCCATGCGTGCAGATATTGATTTGAGGTTGCCTGTGATAGCTTCCCTACATCACACTGCTGATGCGGTTTGTTTATGTAAGCTATTAATGTGCTTCCTGTGTCTTCTGAATACATCTATACATCTTTTCTTATGCCATCAATCAGTTGGCGCAGGTAATGTCAAAGGTTGGCAGTGATGTCTCACCCCATTCTTGCCTCAAACTTGAGGTCAAACGGCGGCGGCAGTGGCAGAAAGAGCCCGATAGGATCTGGAGGCTTTTTAGTCCCCGCCAAACAGAAACATTTTATTCAGTGATGCACACAGCACCACTGAGAATAAAGGGTTGTACTTCTGCCAGGGTAAATCTAACCGTCTCCCCTGGGAGTCAGGGCTGGGGAGTTATTTTTTGCCCTCATTTACATCTGGCATCCCATAATAAGCTTTTCTTTGAAACAGGAAAGCTGGAGCTCTCGTTCAAGCCCACACTCAAGTGAAGTCACTTAATATATTAATTCTCACACTAGTTTTGTAATTTTGATTAAGCCGATTACCCCATTTCTAGTTAAGTAAAAAAAGAAAAAAAGGATTGTAATGCATTTATAATAGATTTTGCACTTGTTAGAAAGAGAGTGGCTGACTAACTGCACTGAATTGCATCGATACTGCAGAATGGTTTGCTCTTGTTTATTAGCAATATGCAAGCGTTGCTAAATTGAATAGTCACAACAGGGTAGAAATTAAAAATGTTAATTATAATGCTGGAAGATGGAGCTGCACTGGCTTAATTTTTGTTTTCAACCCACAACCATTGACAGGATACTGAAAATGAAAACCCGTGTCTATTAAAGGCACTTCCTGATAGAGGTTCTGACTAAATGTCTTATTAATTTATGGCTGTAAGAGAACTAACAGACCTGTGCTGGATGACAAAACTGAGCCAGAATTAAATGCAATAATTGCAGCATAATAATTTCCTGTTGTTAAACGTTTGACAGCAGTAAACATTTAAAATAGGGGCATAAAAACTTCACTAAATATTAGTCATACAAGACAGAAGGCAGAATTTACAGTAATTATTTCACTATTATCCTGACTTGCACTGCTGCTGGTATCAACAGATGCCAGATTGTAGAGCCATTGATTGCCATGTTGCAGTGCTCATCTGTTTTACTGATGTGTCTATGGGCCTGACATTTTCTGTCTCAGCGTGGGAAAATATCATTTGTAAATTTTTATGTCTGCCTTTAGAGAATGACATCAATTTTATTCTCGATGCAATTGCCCATAAGATTAAGCACCTTCAGGAAAACTGTAATTTCAAGCACTGTTTGGCTTCGTGTTCCCTTTTAGGATGTGTTGGTCTGAAGCCCTGCAAGCTGCTTAGCCTTTTTAAGATTGGATAGCTTTTTGTTTGATCAATTGTGATTCTGCTGCATTTAATGCTTAATAGTTGTGTTGAAGGTTCTAAGCTTCTGGTTTCATAGAAAACTCATCTCCAGGTGGAGGTTTAGGTATTGTGACAAACTTAGGCTAATGTCACAGGCCTGTGCATTTTAGAAGATTTAAATATGAACAAACATAAAAATACTGACTCTTTCAACAAACATTATGTGTGTAGCCTGAAGAGCTAATGTGTTTGGTAAATGGAATGTATTTATAGCGCTTCTCAAGGTTTTTGACTACTTAAAATGCTTTATAACACAAGTCAACGTTCACTCATTCACACACTAACAGCAGGAACTCACACACACACACACGCACATGCATTCACACACCAATGGAACAGCCATCGAAAGCAATTTGGGGTTCAGTATCCTGCCTGGGGACACTTGGACATGCATACCAGAGGAAGCAGGAATCAAACCATAGACCTTCTCATGCGTGGACGACCCACTGTACCTCTTGAGCTTCAGCCGCCCTCTGTATTGTACATGACTGTTAGTGAACTGGATGGTTCTCTTTAAAGGGGGAATGTAACAGCATATTTATTCTCACTGCACTGTACTTAATTACCTGACTCTTTTTATCTCATTTCTTTTATTAGTTCCGGGAATGAGGTACCAAGAGGGAAGTGGGCAGAGGGGAGTTTAAGTTTCTTATAGAAATGTAAATTATTTATGGATATTTATTCATGGGAGTTTTTGTGTGTATATATTTATTAATGGACTATTTATATTTTTTAAATAGTATTTGTAGATATTTATTGCATATGTATGTGGGTGTGTTTAATGGTTCACCTTTTTGTGGTGCATGCCAGTTGGTAGGAAGCTCGGATATAAAAGGCGGTCAGTCTGTGGATGAGGGTTTGTTGATGGTGCTTGTGAACATGGTGCTCTTAAAATAAAAGAAACCACCTGATGTACATCATCTCTGCTTCATGGTCTCCTCATTTGTTGCCTCAGCTGCTCCAGCCAGTTGATAAGCAGTTGAGATTACCTCCATTACCAGCAGCAAAATAAGCAATACTGAGACAAACAATACTTGTTATTCCATAATTTAAGATTCCTCTATCTGAAATGAGACATTCTGCATAATAAATACTTTTATTCAATACTTTAGGTAGGATTTTGATGTAATACTTTTGTACTTTTACCTTTTT
>JAPZDX010000023.1:20008566-20024245 GCA_029783625.1 Naso annulatus | reverse complement strand
TCCTGAGTCTCTGTGACATATTAGGAGGATATTACGGCTATTTGCAGTAGATTTCTTACATATTGTACCTTTAAAGATGAGCCTTCACAGACTGTTTTTTGCCCTGTTGGTCTTCTTTATTTGCAGCATGTTGCCTGGATCTCAACAGTTGCTCTGGTGAGTACAGGTGCACTATGCAAGATTTCTCCTTTTAAATACGCACAAATTTACCTGCTAAATCTGCTTAAGCTATGGACATTACAGAGTACAGAGCAGTCAGCATTTTCCACAGTAAAATCAGCAACAGGGAAATGTGATTCATGAGAGTAACACTGCACAAACCAGCCCCTGCCTCCTCCCTCCTGCAAAGAAAAAAATCATTTAACCTAGATGTATTGTCATGGAGAAACATGCTACGCTGACTTTCAGTAATTTTTCTGCATATTCCGTCTGACTTGAGGTCAAACATGAGAGGATTAGCGAGCTTCTAATCCATGCAGGTGGTGCTGGTGTGGCCTTGGGCTGCTCAAGTCCTCTCACTTTGGTATGCAGGCTGGCTGCTCTGCAGAACTGGAGCACACCAGTGCTCTGGGGGGATTTTAAGCTAAGTAAATAGACAAAATAAAAGAGCTGGAATAAGAAAAGGTTTTATGGAGAAAGAGGTGATATTAGCTTTGTGATTGAGTGGGGAGAGCGGGACTTGGGGAGGGAGAGGGAATAGGCGCAAGTGTTGTGGCATTTTGTGGTGTGTCTGCTCTTAATTATCATGTCCCCCCGTGCACCGTCTCCCTTCCCAGCTCACCCACTTTCTTCATCTCCTTTTCAATTTTCTAATTGCTTGGTTTTAATTAAAGCCACACAGAAGTGACAGTGAGTCAATTAAAAGCCAAGAAATATACACAGATAGTCAAAGGCTGCATTTTTAATTCTTTTTTTCGGACGGAGGGTGTATTTGAGTCAGGAGTGCTGGGATTGTTACTTAGAAATGTAGAAGGTCACAGATTACTAGATCCCCCGTTTGAAATGTAATGAATGATGTAACTATTTTATTAACTTCATGAAGTATTGTAATGCAAGTGGTTTGAATAATTTTATTGTAATATTTAAACTATGCTTAAAAACTGCCTTTGATGTGACTGACGGCAGGTATTTTAACTTCCTGGTGATGTTTCCTCAGGTTTAACATCCAACATTATCATTTTAACTTGTCCCTGCTTGTGACAGGCTTTACATTATTTCACACTGTTAGAATCTTATTGTGATTTCACAAGGAACATATTGTTGAATGTCTGCACTTAAAGGCGTTATTGTCTGATGACAAGGCCACACATCTGGATGTGGTCAGCTGATCGCTGACATGGCAGACTCAGGTTGACTAGATCAACAATTCCCAAACTTAGGGTCAGGAGGCAAAATGGGTCACCGACTCGCTCTTATTGAGTTGCCAACTGGGATAATAGAATGCGTGACAATGCTGTTGTGTGATTCCATTTTTTTCTGATTAAACTAGAAAAGAAGTGCTCTGTTTTGCTCCAATCGTCAGTCCAGCTCAGGTACTGTTTGTGTTTTCTATCAATAGTTTACAAATGTTGATGCTGAGGATATTCTTTAGGTATTTTAAAAAGTTTGGACCCTGGGGGCACCAGTTCCTCTTTTGGGTCTTGAGCTGGAAAGGTTTGTGACTAGAACAACATGTGTTGATTTGATTGGCAGAAGTGAGGTGTTGCAGAGAGCCAATCTAAAGCACTGCTGAAAATCTGAGGGCAAACTTTATAGCGTTGCACTCAAATTTGTACCACCAACTTTGCTGACATGTATTGTGCATAAATATGCTAGAAAGCATTCCTGCATGACAAAAAGATACAAAACAACAGAATAAATGTTATTCAACATGCAAAATCCCTATGAGGAACTTTTTAACTGGTTATGAGGTAGTCAGTCAGAAATTAAACACGGACACCTCCCATCCTACCTACAGCAGCAAATGAGACTATCGGCAAGGAGACTGGAGATTTCTGTCTTTTACAATGCCTTTGCCCCGTCTGCTCAGTCAGTAGAAACACTTTATAGCACACAGACTTGCAGAGACAATTTGTTGTTTAGGAGCATGATCGATCCACTGTTCTCTTTTTCACTATCTATGCATAATTGGAAGCAGGAGGATATTTTTCTTTAGGTAATTTCAGTATTTTGTGTTTATGACCCAACTGGTTTTGTGCAAATAACTGATGTGTTCTTTTTTTGTTGTTTCTTGTTTTTTTTTCCACTTTCTTTAAAGAACAAGTGCTGGCACCAGACAAGATCTTTACAACAGTGAGCAGGACTGCTTTTGTCCACACGCGCCGCTACAATCAACATAAAATGAAAATTCCTTGGAGGGCTTTTATAATTTTTGGAAAATAGAAAATATTAAGAAAAAACGGGGAACTTAAACAAACAAACAAACAAACAAGCAAGCAAGCAAGCAAACAAAGAAACAAACAAACAGTAGTATAAAAGATTCAGGTCAAGGCACTCAGAAAGGTTTGGAAAGCATAAAAGTACTTTAATTCATGGGCTAGAAACATTAAAATTTCACCAACATGTCTCGGCTTACCAGATGGTGTAAAAGATCCTGGACCAGGATTTTTTAGACCTCTGTTTTTTGGTTATAAACCCGCTCTTTTTTGAAGTAGTCTCTTCTTCGAGCTCTGGCAGATTAAGGGACACCAGAAGCGCTCTTGCTCCCTCCCTTTTTCCCAGGAAATATTCAGATTTAACTGCTTTTGTAATCACCAACATTTTAATTAGCGACTGCAAATGAATTACCTTTTTTCAATAATTGTAACTGAATGCATCTAAATTCATTTAATCATTTAATTGTATGACTCCTTTGATGTACATGTACTTAGTTACTCCCTCACACTGTTAGTCAGAGAGCATCGTTTCCACAATACTAGTACAGCATAAGAAGAATCAACATGCTGCCTCCTTCCTGCATGAATAAGCGATGCGAATCTCACATGCTGCTTCTATATTTGGGGGCTCGTCTCGTGTTGAGGAAATGTCTAACACAGGCTTTGTGGTGCTATGTTTGTGTCTACATACATGGTATATTTATACGAGGCATGCTGCAGTGTTGAGAGGTAGTGTGGGGCTCTTTTATTTATTTTCTCACACTTTCTGTGTTTTTTTTCTCACTCCTCGTCGTCTCTGTTTCATTACTGTGTTTCACAAGTCTAGTTGTGTCCCCCTTGTGTCATTTCCTCTCCCATGAATCGCAGCCATCTTCTCTCCCTCTAACTGCTCAATTACTGATGTACTGTAGCCTCCTGCTCTGCCTCCCTGCACTTCTCTCATCTCCTTAATGATACCACATTCCATGTTTTAGGACTTATCCCTCCTCATTCCGTCTTTTAATTATGCAGCAGCACTTGGGCACCCTCTTCTAACGATGCAATTGTTGTTTTACCTGTTTTTGCAAAGATCCTCCAGCTGAAATGGGTCCTGACTACAAGTTGATCGCTCCTAGATTTCCTCCACAATGAGACAATCACAATTACATCCCTGCCTTTGATGTGCTTTCCGAATAACTGGGTCAAGTCAGATGAGAGTATCTGTGAGTCAGATACTAATTCACCTCAAAGTGGAGGAAAATTAAACAATTTTGCTTAAAACTCTCCAGCATCAAGATAAGTCAGAATGGATGATTGCCGCAGCACTTTAGTTTTAAGTGCCATTTTATTTTGCTGCTTTTCTGCATGTACTCCAGTTTGATTAGTCCAGTGATCTCTCACTGGCTCAGTAAAAGCTTGCTGACATTACAAGTGATTACCTATATTGGCTTATATAACAATGCTATATCACAGTGAAATGTTTGTTTGTTTCAGTCCTAATCAATCTATAAAATACTACAGTTGGAAAAATTTGTGGTAAACATCAATAACTTTTTGAGTTCTATTTGGAAAAACTGTCATTATACCAATAAACAGCTGTTAGTAAGTGATGTGGTCTTAGAGTATCGTGAGATCTCTGTGTTTTCCCATCATGCCTCTGTATTTATGACTGATAAAAATCCTTTTGCTCCCGTTCTGTTTGCCCAATCTGCGACGCTCTCTGTTCTTTCTGTCCCGACTGACCTCTCTGCGCTGGGCTTCTCAGCGACAGGTGACGTTGGTACGAGCCCATCAGCCGTTCATGCCTTATGCTCTGACTCGCCTCTGCTGACAACGGTGTCTGCAAGTGACAGAGTCAACTGTCTCAAGTTTAAGCTGAGACAGACTGGTTTACTCCGCTGCAGCTTTCCCTGCAAACATTTTGCCTCGGTTCAAAATGGACTTAAAAAGACAGAGCGACAACAAACAAAGTGAAATGCGAACTGGAGCAAAAACAGGGAGGGGAGGCAACAGAGTCGCTTCCCAACCAATCTCATGTTACAGCTAATGTTAGCCTGTTAGCAAAAGTTACCAACTACAGCTTTAAGTAATGACAGATAAAATTTTGACATTGAAATGTCATTAGATTTGACTTGTTTGAAAAATCTGCACTTTGTTAAGTGATCAGTGATTTGAGGAGGATAATCTCAATTCAAGGTCACTTCTCTGTGCTGTGCGCCGACTCCGACTTTGGCTTCTTCTCAGCTGATGCTGTGACTGTTTCTGGTCTGATGTTGACAGACAGTTGATGCTTGGAACATCTAGTAAGAGTTTTCACATCAAAAGCTTCATGACTGAAATGACAAGTAGCAATGTGGAGTTGTGGAGTAAATATATTCCTACAAATATAGAAATATTTTTACAATAGTCTTATTACATTTCTATTTTAATTCCGTTTGTGTCACTGAAGAAAACCCCCAGACCAAAACACCTCTGCACCAACACAAACACATACATTACATACATACACACACTGGAGCTGTGCCTGCCATCACGTGCGGCTCTAGATAACATGACAAGGACGAATGACAAGAGAGACTGATGAGTTCTTTCAACCACATCTCATGGTCTTCATCAGTCCATGGAATGAGCTCAGCTGTCATCACATGTTCTACGTTTGCATCCATCATGAATAACAAATGATTGTACATCATTGTAACCCTTGATGTGGCTGACAAGCTCAGAAAAACATTGTAATTTAGACTTTAGTAGATGCACTTGTCACACAGCCTCGCCAATTGACAGTTAAATGCAAAGTATGTAATTTCTGAATCAATCTCTTAATCAAAGTCAGTATTCAATTTATTCAAATTAAAAATATTTTGTTGAATTTTTTTTTCATCAAAATTCAGCTTGCATGTAAATTTAAAACTTGACTTTTATTTAACGTACAGCAAGTGTCAAGTAAAAAGTTTAAGTGAAAATTTAAAATATTCTATTTAAACTACAGCTGCAAGCACCACAGATAAGCATTCTCAGATTTATGAAGTTCTGTGTTCTTCACATTAGTAACTGCATGTTTCCTTTTTTTCCTAAATTACAGTGATGGATGTTTGTGTGTATGTGAACAAGCTTATTAGAGAATCCACACCCCATCAACTCCAGCAAATAGTTACAAATTGATGCAGGGGTGCCTCATATTTTTCCTGTTTATCACATAACATCTCATTTAGCTTATTCAGACATGAACAAAGAAAAAAGAAAATTAACCTCCAATGACTTTGGACTTTATCATTATGGATGAGACAGAACTTAGAGTTCAGGAAAATCTACATAAACACTTCATATCTGGGGGATTTTTAACGTTAGTTCTATTCAAAGCAAAGCATGTTCAAATTTATTGCAATAAAATTGAATGTAACTTTGTTGTTTTTATCTAATTATCTTATTCTTACAGCTCTAGGGCTGTAAAAGCAATAAAAGGTCTAATCTTGTTACCAAAGAGATTGATTATAGTGAGTTATGTAAACAACCACAGAGATGCAAACTCTTAAGGGGACACGGGGTAAAAGCAGTCACTCAAATGAGGTCCACCAACATCAACGACCAGATGCCAGACCTGCTATCATTTCAAATATAATTACACAGCACTCTCATCCATGCATACAACCACTTCTTCTGTGCTCATTTATCATTTAACTGAATTTGGGGTAGAAAAGGTTTAATGGAACACTTACTTGTGGATCAATTTCTATCATGAATAGGAGAACGTAAAGAAGAGGAAATAGAATTCAAGTTCTAAAAGCCCATTAATAATAATAATAGCCCGGAAAACCTACAGATTCCATGTGACACTTTCATTAATATCCTTAGTGCTCTTCAATGATTTATTGAACTGCAATATATCACACCACAGTCTGTATGTCATCTTTGAATATGTTTTTTCTAACACGCCGGAAACTTATTTAACATTTATCTTTTGTAAGTTGTTGCTTTTTTATTCCACTTATATTTTACTAGTATTTACAGTGTGTGTGCACTGTACATAAATCCTCGATGTGTGGATCCTTTTGTAGGAAGCAGCAAGTGAAGTCAGCAGGGGCTGATCAGGGGTGACAAACTGCACACTAGAGCAAAGATAGAGGCGGAAACAGGATGGAGAAAAATTCAGCTAAATTTGCTGACAGAATCAATTTCAAGTTTACATGAATTTAAAGGAAAGGGAGGCGAGAAAAGAGGGATCAAGGATGACTTTTACTTTCTCTGAGCAAGCCTGCAAAAACCTTCAATGCAGCAATAAACAGACTCAGACTGCAACGGTAGACATAAGAAGATATAGATTTTAATATCTTTATAAACATTTTTGTACTGTTGTTTTCTGATGATAACTTACTGAACAACTGGATTATGGCAAAAAAAGAAGATGAAGAGGCATACAGTTGAACAAGAAAACAGGGAGGTGAGGAATTGTGCATTGACAAAAAATAATAATAATAATAAAAAAAAGGCTCTAAAAATATAACATGAAAAATACGTAAATAAAGAAATCACCAGAAAATCAAAAATCCAAAGACTCCTCCTGACAGGAGGAGCAGAAAACCCTGTTATCATCATCAATGTCACTGATATTGTTTTTCTCATAGTAATACAGTAAATGATTAATATCAGCACTGCAAGAAGTCCTCTTTTTGCCATTGTTACAGTTCACACCATTGATACAAACACCATCTTATCAGTAGATTTAAGGGAGGCACAAAAGCTCCAGAAGTACAGCAAGATGTCCTGTAATTGTCCATCTGTCAATCTGCTTTGTACTGGATCCCCTTGATACTTCAGAAGTGATTGTCTTGGTCACAGATCCCCACATCCATGAACAATCACATCAGTCAATTACAAGCACAATTCTCTCTGCATGATCCCTGTTTTGCCATCCTCCATACAAAATGTTTTTTTTGTTTTTTTGTTTTTTTTATCTTTTACTGATCACGTGGGTCCGTATAGGCACACACACATTTTTTTTCTTCAGTTTTGTTCTTGTGTTCCTTTAAAGTTAAGCAGTTAAGAAATAAAATGTGTTCCTCACATTCTCAGCGAGGCAGGTAGGCCCTCGCTAACGAGGGATCAGTTCAGCACAACCTCACCGGGAAGCTGAGAAAACCCCGTTCGACCCACGACCTCTAAGGCTCCTGTCGGCCCTGCAGCAGGGATCCGTCGCTAGGTCCATTTTTGTGTCTTAGAAAAATCAAATGAACAACATCTGACACAAGATATAGACAGACTCTTCAATATTCACAGCTTGATCTCCCAGAGACACACATTGTTTTTCCAAGCAAATGAAAGTAGCACATGGCAGTCCTTGTCATCTTGAAACAGTTAGCAGCTTAATATTCAGTTGCACAGGGTGAGAGACAATGTAAATGAAGATGGAAGCCGGGTTGTGTGTAGAAATGTAATACCAATGAGGAGTACTGTTAAATAGGCAGAAAGGTTGGTGGAGTACCTGAAGAAAGCCCACATTATGAAGAGAGTAGCTGTTACAGTTTGCTGGGGCTTCGCACAGGCTAGGAGCTAACTGGTTGCTCTGTAATACCTTAAATAACTGTGGCTAGATTTCCATTTTGTTGTTGACATTACTTTGTCTAATACTGACTGCTAGTTTATTGCCATGCTGACTCTTTACCTCTTCCGTGAGTAACACTCCCATCGTTCCAATCTGTTGTTAGCAAAGTATGACGGAAAAATATTTGACAGAAAGGACAAGCATGTTAGACTGACATCAGAGGATTCATATGGTCACTGACTCTATTTGTAACTTCTTGATAACAATTTCTAAAGTGTGAGCTGAAAATTAAAGCTGGATGGAGCACTAAACGCTAAGCTAATCTGCCTCCTAGCTAACTAGCTAACAAGTTTTACCTCGTTTCCTCTGTCAGCTCTTCCTCTTTTTCTCTATTTTCACCAAATTTTGGTTATCGGAGCTCCAGATGAGTAAAAAACAGGAGTTAAAAAGATACACATGAAGTTGAAATCATACTGGCATAAGTGGCAGTGCGAGCTTCATCTGCGTTAACCTTCTGTTATTCTCTGACACACAGTCTCTCCAATTCTTGCGCTGAGTCTTTCTGTTGTAGATGTTTGATGCTTTGATGCCTGTTTCAGTCTGAACAGTAAAGCTCCCTACACAACATTTACACATAAAATCACACTCACACACACATACGTAAAAGACACACAGGCCTTGTAGTGCAGGAGCAAGAGAGGGGCTTAGAGCTGTGTTTTTTGTGAGTAGAACCCTCTGACGGTCAGCGGAGAATGTAGTCAATATTTGTCGTTATCAAGGCCAAAAATAGGGCATGGACATGTAGTAAGGACTGGGATAGGGGTGCCCTATTGTTGGCTTGCTGAACCCCACTAGGGGGGCGAACAGTGGTCCGGGGAGTGCACTTGTGCTTCCTCCGTGTTACGGTGCCGTCTGGAGACGTGTGGTCATGTTTCCCCCCGTCTGTGAAATCTGGGGAGGAATCCTCCTTGTCTGCCATGACCTCCTTTGAGTGGTGAACCTCATTGTCACCCTTCCCCTTGCTCACCCTGTTTCGAGGCTTTGTGCAGTTCCGAGAACGGCCGGGTCTCGAAGGGTGCACTATGTTGGTCTGCCCCCCAGAGCCCACTGCTACACCGCGATTCATAGACGGATTCACTGTGCCAGATAAATTGTTAGTTTGGGCTCTGGACTCTGAGTTAGGTACAGTGGGCGAACAGTTGGGGAAGTCCTCCTTGCGTAGCTCCTTGAGGTCTTTCCCAACCATGTCAGCCGGCGCCTGGCAACCCACCGAAGACGTCGAACCTCGGAAACGTTTCAACCACTCCCACAGTGACAGGGCTTTGCAGTCACAAGACCAGGGGTTGTCGTTGAGGCGCAGGTACTCCAAGGCGGGCAGCGTGTCCAGGCACTGTCCCGACAGCTGGATCAGGGAGTTGTTGAACAGGTATAGGGTGGTGAGACGTTTAAGGTCATGGAAGGCCAGGCGGTCAACCCACTCGATCTGGTTTTGGTGCAGAAGCAGTCGGTCCAAAGCTCGAAGGCCTTTGAAGGTGTTCTGATTGATGCTCCACAGACGGTTTCCATGCAGGAACAGGTGGCTCAGGTTGTGGAGGTCCATGAATGTGTCATCCTGCAGGAACTTCAGATGATTATCCTGAGGAGATACAGAGGGCACACACTCACAGTATTACATACCATGAAATTTTTTTCATTTCTACATTTTTTCGTTTGAGCCATTATTGAATTTAATTTGTGTCTACGTACCATGATTATGGCCTCTTAGGATGATTGATAAGTTCATGGCCTAGCATAGAAAAGATATGAGTCATACAGCTCTTGGTACATGCATATGCAGTTTAACTCTTAAAGTGACAATGCAGAGGGTTTGAAGTTAATAACTATCGTATTTCTGTTTCGGATAATGGAAAATTGCAAGTAAGCACTGTCTGAGAATGAACAACATCAGCTTTTGTGCAGTCATCTCTCTCGGCCACAGTCTAACTCATCATCCCACTTTTTCACCATAGCTACTGTGAGAAGGGGCACCTGAAGGTAACAGATGACTGCACCAAAGCTGATATTGTCTATTTTTTTTTCAGGCAGTGCTGCCCTACAACTTTCAATTATCCAAAAAAGAAATATCACAAAAGTTAATACCTTCAAAGTTTCTGCACATGCAGTGAGAGCTGCATAACTCTTCTCTTTAAACTGTAGGCCAAAAACTCATCAATCACGTCTTGTACAACATGATCATGCACTGTCTATAGCAGGCAGTGCTGACTGGGTAATCAGGACACCAAAATAAATGTGTGGAATAAGTTTGGATTTGATGGAAAGCTTGGGAATAAAGGTAAGGATGTTTGCTGATGTTGCTGCTTGATTGTCACTAAAAGAGACAATGAGGCACTACAAATGAACAAAGCGTTAACTCTGTAACATAGTTTAGAATTTGGCAGCTCTGTTTGAAGTTTTTCCAAATAAATAGTGTTCGAATTTGTTATTTAGAAAAGTGACAGCACTAATAGAGTCTTGGCAGTAAGACAAACCACAGTAAAATTGTCTAGAGTACCTGCAGGTAGAGATACTGCAGGTTTCTGAGGCCTTGGAAGATGTTGTTAGGAAGCGAACTGAGCCCACAACGGTACAGGTGAAGCGCATTGAGCCGACTCAGCCCGTGAAAGGTGTTTTCAGCCAAGGAGCGCAGGTGGCGGTTGTCTCCCAGATCCAGCTCCTCCAGCAGCGTGAAGCCGTGGAAGGTGGAGGGCTCAATGTACGTGATGTTATTGGAGTAGATCCAGAGAGTGACGGTTTCGGGGCTGAAGTGACCGCGGAGTAAGCGATGGATCTTATTGTTCTGTAAGAAGATGCGCTCACTGTCAGGAGGAATGCCTTCAGGGACCGTCAGGAAGTTGTGGGCTTGGCAGGAGACGGTGCTGGGTGCAGTGTAGCAGATACAGTGACGGGGGCAGGACCAGGATAACTCGAGCCCACAGAGAACCAGCAGGAACTCCAGCCCGCAGCCTGCAGTGAACACACGCACATGCACACACATGCACACAAAGAGGAAAGGAAAGAGGGGAGATTACAGGCATAAATCACACACACACACACACAAAGAAAGAGAGGAAAGAAAAATGAAAATTAATTAAGTGCACAGTTCATTTTAATTGCCAGCTCAAAACTTGAAAAGGAGAAATATATATGAGTCATATAAAGACTTTACAACCACTCGTGGCTCAGTGAAGCTGCACTTGCTCCTGAAGCTAAATGCCAACATACTCACATCTTATTTTAGCACGTTAGCAGACTAACATTTGCAGCTAACATTTAGTAGCACTAAACACAAAGTCGCTGAGGGTGATGAGAATGCTATTATGTTCCCAGGTGTTAAGAGAATGTCAAACCTGCTGGTGGTGCTAAAGAAAAAGTCAGATGATCAACAGAGTCATTAGAGTTTGTCCTTTCAGGGTTTTTGATATCTGCAGCAAATTCCATGGCATCAGTCTAATAGTCAAATTTTTCACTCTAAACCAAAAATGCCAGCCTCATAATTATACATATCTTATCAAAATTTAATGACATAACAATTGATCCACCGACATATTAATATATTTCAGTCTGGACTAAAGTGATGGATCGAGCAAATAACTGACAAATTGCTACAAACTCACATGATAGGATTCACTGATCTCATACAACACATATCAGGAAGGAGCACAAACACCATGGAGGGCTTGAGTCACGATTTTGCAAATTAATTTATATTCTGATTCACTTCCAAATGGGGCCATGTGTTGTTCTGCCAGGATCCATTTTATGTTCTGTTTTCCACAAAGCAGTGATATTGTCTCTCTGATTGGTTTATCTTGTGCCATGGCGCCTGCTACACATATGGACCCTATCTGTCACAGTTTGCTGACCGAATCCACTGAGTGTGTTTAGGCCCACGATGAGGACTCTATTGAAGAGCGCAAACAATAACACCTGCTCCAGTGAGTCACAAGACATCTCAGGGAAGCTGATTGGATTTTTGGTGCAATACTCTTGTCTGATTCAACACATATGCGGCTATTTCAAAATTACCCATTCCAATATTCTGCCACCTCAGGGAGATGTGCTATTAAGAGTCCAATCCCTTCCCAGAGTGTGTTGGCACTACTTTGCAGCAAGTGGAGGCTGTGATCAGTCTTTTTGTGTTGTTAAATTGGGCGTGGGAATGCTTATTTAAACTTGTAGTAAGCCGTTCTGAGGCGCTTTCTGATCGGTGACATGATTCCCTAGATCCTTTTGACGGGAGATGTGACTTATCCACAGTCTCATGGAAAATGAGCTCAACTCACAGCCCATCATGAAAGTTCCATCTGACAACCCCTGGCTGTCTTCAACTCAATTTATTATTCACAGCATAGCGGAGGCCTGATTCACTGCCTCTAATCGATATGCCTCTGTTGCCTTTTAACTCACCCTGTAAACCTCGGTCCTTTATGCTGGAAATTCAGGGGCTGCAGAATTACTCTGCACTAACAGACAGGCGTATTTATCTAATGTATTTTCTCACCAAACTGTGGCTAAGCTGTGACATTCAGCGTCTGACTCCACTGACCTTTAACAGTTATTCTCTGTGTCTAGTTGCACAACTGTGTGTCACCTGAACAGGAGTGTGCTCTCCTGGGCAAGGATCTAATCCTATTTGTTAAGCTCTGCCGCTGGGCAACACAATGGAAATGCATGCATGCTCCTAAAGTAGCAATGTTCCTACAAAATGAGGCGATTCTTCACAGTTGGACACCGTCGAAAGGTTGGTTCACGTGTGCTGGTATGCATGTGAATATGTTGTGTGGGAGACCATGATGTGCTATGACAGCGCTGCAACAGGCGCTGGCTGAAAGTGAAACGAGACAACTTCTTTGGCTTGACTTTGTCATTATGATGTATAACCTGATTAAATAGTGTAACAGTGGTTAAAAAATGGCACCATTTGCTGCTACATTGGTCTCCAATAAGCCCTGTTTTCGCCCTGATATTTTCTTTGCCACTGGGATGAGAGTTTGCAGAGAAATGAAAAATCAGCGACGCTCTTCATACTCTCTGTCCTAATTCACCGGTCTTCGCTGCACTTCTTACCCACAGGTGACGTTGATATGAGCTGATTAGCTCACCCTGCTCTGACTCATTCGAGCTAAGACAGACCAGTTTACCCCGCTGCAAATTTCCCTGCAACCATCTCATCTCAGTTCAAACTGGACTTAAAAAGAGAGAGAGCGACAACAAGCAAAATAAAGTGCAAGCCGGTGCAAACGAATGCTACAGCTAATGTTAGCTTGCTAGCTCATTTACACTTTATTTTTTACTATGAGGTCATTACCTGCATCATCCCATGTACGTATGTACATGTACGTCATACATATGTATGATTTGCAGATTGGACAGCAATGAGACCGAAGGAGAAAACTGCTCAACTGCAGCTGTTTTCATCTCATCCTCTCTCTCTCCTCGCCATTTTTATTAAGAGGTATCAAGTATGGCACCTATTGACTGGGTAAATAGGTGAAAACGTTTTGCATGACTCTTGGGAAATAAAGGTTTGCTTTATTTATCAGACAAATAAGCAAGACGAGACAGTGAATTTTTCCAGCCGCTGTTTGAGGAACATTTGCATTATGCAGCGACTAGCACGCACTTGAGATGCAGCTTTTTACTCATTTGTTATTCTGTATTTGTTTACATTTTATTATACTGCTGACCCTCACAGAAAGAGCATTTTAAAGAAAACACAAAATGCAGCAAATTTAATCTCTTGTGCGTATACATTTATTCTGACATGAAATGTGGGATTCATCCAAGAGATTTCATTATTCACAAAACTGATCCTTCACTCGCTCCTGTAATTATATTTTTTGAGGCCTTAAACTATTTCCATTAACACTTTACTTCATGCATGTCAATAGAATTAGGTAGCAGATTTCTAACGGGAGAATGATCAGAGCCGGCGAGTGACAGACAATGATAAGTGCGATCCAAAGCGGGGGGATGAGAATGTAGATTCTGCCTAGATAGTGAAACAATTTGAATCAGTGATGTGCTAATCACGTTGGACACAAGGATTCGCCTCCTCTCCTCTCGCTCTCCTTAGCTTGTCAGGACAAAGTAATAGATTCTTTATCCTGCTTAATCTGTTCCCCTGAAATGGCTGTTTTTACTTCTTTGCCAAATACCTCCATTTGCAGGGAAAAACATATGGAAAATCATGATAGATATGGGTTGCCCTATCTTCCTTTCTTCCTTTCCTGTGGAAAAAGAAAATCTTTTAACTCATATAATGAGGCTTAAGAAGATGTGAATTTATGATGTGAATGCTCTTCAGATGCTTAAAGTATCTGCTTTGCATGCAGATGGAATGACGAGGGAGAAGCATACACTGTTTGCCTTGTTCTCAGCCACACTGAGGCCATGTGTGCTCTCTGTTGAGGCTGGAATAACATTCACTTCCACTGGAGACTTCAACACCTGCCAGCTTACTGATCTCAGCACCCCATACATTTACACATGCAAAACACACAACATTAAACACAGATGTGGACGTAATTCACACATGCATTCACACCATAATGTCACTGAAACATGACTTACTGCTACAGTGTGCTGCAAATGCAGAAGCTCTCTATGGAGACACCAGACATGCATCAACATGTGTATCAGGTTTGTGAATGAATGAGGCAGATCAAGTCAGTGTGACAAGCATAAAAGGCTGAGTGACGCTTGTTTGCAGAGCTTTGAATAGGCCGACTGGTTTTTTAGCACACAGGAAGAAACACGTATTGTGTGGGAATGCTGTCTTTAAATGAAAATGTAAGAAATTAATGTGTGTCATAACTGCATTGTGCGCTCACACAATGAGCCATTCATCCAAATTGTATTATATAAATAGCTTTGGACACGAGGGAGCATATATATGCCAATAGCGCCTATTGGAATTTGGCAGAATAAAGGAGAGGCTCAGAAAGAGAGATAATGTGTTTTTGGAAAGGAATACACATGGCTATTTCTGGTTGGAGCCTGGGCTGTGATTTAACACTCATCACAAGTCTTTCACCTCCAAGTCCCTCCCCATCACCCCCTCTTTCCCCCCTGCTGATTACTGATGACAGGCGATATTGATAGCTCTTCACAGACAGCATCACGTTTCACCCCATGACCTCATCATAGCCAAGCTCCCTCTTTTCTTTAGGGGTGTGGAATGGGAAATAGATAAATAAATGAATAAAACACAATGGCTCGGGTCCCCTGACAGACTGAGGAGTGACTGTGTGGAATATCAGTGAGGCATAGTTCACACTAGTTTGCCCTCATGAATAACACATGTCTGCTAATAGGAGGGAAATGGTACGTCTGTAGAGCTGTGTGACTCTGCCCATCATTAGACTGGACAAACTCAATTTCCTGTGTCTCTCCAAAGACACTGATAAGCACTCTGGTGTTTTCGCTTCCGCAAATGGCTGATTCTAAATAAAGCTTCACTCACTGCTCGAAAGGCGTTTACTGTCATGTTCATGCACACAGTGTTTATTAATGTTAAAGCAATATACTAGATTATTGACTGAATGGCTCATTGTTATGAAAAACTTTGCTTAAAAACCATCTGACAAAATTTGCACAGTGTCAGTATTACTCTGTTGAGTTTGTTGTGGTGTAGGTGTGTTATAATCTGTAATATTAGACTCTTTTGGATGTTTTGTGATGCTGCTATCTGTATCTATATCTTTGTCACAAAATATTTGATTTCTTCTCTGTAAAAAATACATAT
>JAPZDX010000023.1:19979704-19997553 GCA_029783625.1 Naso annulatus | reverse complement strand
GGCAGTGGCAGATGTGGGGCGCTACAAATTTAAGTAAGAAAAACAAACAAAAGCAGGAAAAGGTAAACATAAAGCGGTAGAGAACATTTCATAGAAATGCAATTCTTTATTAAACCATTAGTTTTTTGTCGCACTGTGGATCATAATGCGCCTACTTCACCCACATTATAACCCTTGCAACAATACTTATAGTCCTGCCAATAATGAAAGAGCAAAGAAAAGAAAAACATATACAAAATAAGTGTGAGAGAGACACAGAAAGAAGAGACAGATGCAAAGCCATTAGAGGTATATAACTGAATAAGTTGAAGATTACTCTCTCAGTTTCTCTGTGCAATGCAGGACTCCTTCACACCACACTGACCAGGCCTCATAAAGCACCCCTGCCTTGCATATCTCCCCATTGGGGCTATTATCTTCACACCTCTCTGCCCTCACCAACACAGCCGTTACCTCCTCACCATGTCATCCTCTCTCACCCACCTATTCCGCTCTGCCCTCAGGCTGCATCGTCGGTTGGGCCGCTCCAAAGGTTAAACTGGCTTCCAGTCAACCATGAGAAGCTATAATGGCGAAAGCCCAAAGTCAAACACGCCAAGTTTGCCAAAGTGATCCTTTCTGTTAAACTCACACTGTTGACAAAATAACAAACTTGGTCTGTGTGCTGCACTTTTAATGGGGATTGCATTTGCTTTGCAAAGAGCAAATAACAAAATAATTAAGATAAACAATAAAATGTCTTGACATGATCAAATGCAGAGTAAAATTACTTCAGATAAATGACATTTATCAGTTTCTTAAGAAATGACTTGCATGTCATTTTCTAATCTGCTACAATTCAAGAAAGGTTTTGGGCAAGTTTAGGTAACTAAAGGAATGAGGCTGACGATATTGTGTATTTTTCTTTTTGTCAACAAGATCAACCCGATCTCATTAAAAGGATGAAAACCAAAACAAACATCACAATGTAATGTTACTTACATGTTTTGTCTGTTTACACAAGCCTAATGTAGCTGATTCCTCTGTGGTGTTGTGGCTCATTGTTGTCCAGAAACTACATAAAAAAACAATTATCATCCAAAATGTTTCAAATGTGACATTACTGTATTACAAAAAAAACACTGCGCTGCACTTAATTCTATTTTCAGTCACCTTCTGGCCACAGTAAATACTAACTATAGCACAACGAAATGTGTCCTTATCTGCATCTGAAAATAGTCCACAACAAATTCACTATTATATAGTTTGCTTACACTACATTACCCAACTGTTACTGGAATTAACGGAACCTTTTTAAGAAGAAAACTAAAGACTGTGAGGATTACATCTTCAATAATGAGTAAGCATGAGCGTCAGGTGGAGATGGACTAACCCGTTAGTTTGGTTTGTTCATGGGATTTGTTTAAATCAAAAAAATTACAATAACATCAGTCTTTTCCTGGGATGTTTTAGTGGAATATTTATATTTATTGTTGTATAAACAATATTTTTTCCATCCAATGTCTGAAAATGTTTTTTAGTTGTGCAGGTTCTACACTCACTTTGTTACAGGCTTTGTTGGCCCACCCATCCACCTTCTTATTAAATGAAAAAAAAAAAAAAACCCTCAAAAAATGACGACGTTCATTTAAAAACAAATTTTATAACGTCCATATACTCTCTATAAAATTCTGTTTTTGTACAGCGAACATGGAGAACAAAATGATCAAGCAAAGACAGTCAGACATAAAAGAGATTGAGCTCAGTCATTAAAACCTCTCAGGGCCGTAACATGGCACGATACAAAGTAATGTAGCGCAGCAGCCAGTGCTTGATGTTTTTGGAGAGCGATTCTGGATGCTCTTCTTTCCGCTTTCCTTGTGGAAATGCCCACAATTCTTTACAGAGATGAGTGAAAAAAAGTCACATTTGGCTGCATTTAAAAACAGGATGTGCGGGCGGGTGCGTAGGTGGGTTGGGGGTAGAGAGGTGGGGGGGAGGTGTACAGAAGTTTAGCCTAAAGTGATGGTGGGACTGATAAATATACCGTATGTGTTTCTTTGTTTGGAGAAATAAGGATTGGTGTAATGTCAGAGACTGCTGGTGGTAAAGAAATGTGAAAACTTTATGGCAAAATAATCCAACAGGCATTTCACACATAATGCAAATTTTTGGCTCTGTGTTGAATACAGCTGGCATTCTTTTTTTTTTTAAGTTGAGGCTTGAAATGAAGTTTTACAGCTTTTGAAATGAAGCTGGATTGTTTTCAAACACCCACGTCTCAATAGTTAAAGTTTTACATCTCACATTTGTGCTTGTTGAAATAAAGACAGCGAGTACTCGGGCTGGTGAAGCAAATGCTCCTCCGCTCAGGGCAAAAACTTTATTCTTTTTAAAATGATGGACTCTGCTACACTGTGTGATAATCCTTACAGTCAGAATTATGATGAAACTTAAAGTTCATTACATTTTAATACTTTATACCCACAGTATTATTCCTAATTCTCTATTACTTGAAATCTATCACACTACACTATTGTGCTGACTGTTAAAATGAATGTAATGAATCTTTCTTTCACAGACTCATAATATCATCTCCCTTTTCAGCTTTCCTGGCAGAAGACACTCAGTATTCACTTAATTGGACACCTCTTTGCAGCACTAGGTGGTTGTCTGCCGCTAACCAGTCTGTGACAAATTCTAGGAAATTATGTGGACTGAGCAGCCACAGTTTGTTTATGTGTTTGTGAAACATCAATCTTGACCTCTTTCATAAATGTTTTCACCATAAAACTGCAACCAATTGCAGCACATTGTAGTCCACACTGTGTATGAAAAGCTCATGACAGTTAGTATCTTTCAGGGGAACTAGTGTGCCTGAAGTTGACAGTCATCTCAAACTTACAGCCCCCAAAACTTGGTTTGAAGTCCAACATATTTCTCAATAGAACTATATATTCATGACAGAGGAGACAGCAGGTAACAGGTCAAAGTTTGACCAAGATTTTTACAGTGTAAATTTCACTATTTCATCTCATCAGGGCTGTACTAGTGTGCTTTAATGCATCATAAGCAAAAAGTCTCACAGCTCTATAGATTCTAGGGCCTGACTGATATTGGATCTTTTGGTTCGATGCTGACGGCAGTATTAGAGAGTAAGAAAATTCCTATCCACTGACATCATACATATATACACACAACATAGGATACCTACATAATATTAAATACTTATGACAAAGATATGTAATGGAGGCTGGATATCTAACATTTTAAAAAGTTTTATTCCAAACATCGGTGCACTGAACAGTAAAAACTTTATTAGTTATTGAATGATGGACTGCCTTCTGCGGGACAGACTATGTAATTACAACATTTCAAAACGCTGGTTGGAGGATTTTCTCTGTCCTTAAAACAGTTGCAGTATTGACTATTAGAAAACACTGATGCTGATCGCGATACATCCGTGATAGGCTGATAAACTCTTAATATCAGCAAACCGCTGTGTCAGTCAGGCCCTAATTTAAATGTTAGTCAGTTCTGATCGGTGCACGAGACGATTCCCACCCACTTCAAAATCAATAGAGGGGTACAGACGAAACAGCGCAGACAGGAATCTGTCTTGTGAAATAACCAAAACTGAAACAACCCTGTTGTTGATAGTATGAAGCTTATTGAGAAAGCAGGTGTTTAGGCCCCTTCAGGAGTGGTAAGAGCAACAATGTAGAGAGCCAAAAATGTTTGTTCGAAAACTTCCGGGCCAAAAGACTTTTCACACCAAGTAGGAAACAAATTAATATTCTAAAGAAACAAAGAAAAGAACCTTTTACACCCAGTCGTTTTTCACAGAGCTTGCTAACTGCCTCTGACTGGATCTGGCAGACACACAATTTACGTGCCAGACCCAACTCACAGTTGGTCATCTGGTGCCAGAACACAGCCAACACTCAGCCAGAATCGGCCCAACTTGGCTGGAACACCTGAATCCCCCTGTTCCTGTCTGTCTTCTGCAAATAAAAAAAACCCCACAGCAGATGATGAACTGCAGGAGAGAATGTGATCAGTTAAAATAACGCAGCATTGTCTGCCTGATGCGCTGCTCTCCTCCCCGCTCTCAGTGTGCAACTGCCTTCAAGCCATCTGCATATGACACATTTTCATTTCATTTTCACATTCTCAAGTTCAAAACTCTTACAGTGTTTCCTTCCAACATCTCAAGATTTTTGTGTGCTGTTGCTGTGCCGCCAAAAGAGTCAGACAGTGTGTCTTTGTGTGTGTGTGTGTGCATCTGTTTGTTCATGTGTAAGCTTTTTTTTGCTTCTTTAAGGTTATACAGTGAGCGCCTTCCTTCCAGAAATACAGTGTGTAATCATAAACCAGGTAGCAATAACTAACAGCTGATGTGTTTTAGTCAACGTAGTGATGTTTCACTCAACTGGATCATCAGCACTTTCATTGAACTTCATGGACCACAAAAATTTTGCATGTTTCATTTAGCTCATTTATTGCAAAGTTTGTACCTTTTTTTCTCTTTACTTCAAACCACAACAATGTTTTAGTCCAGTAACAGCATAAAAACCTACGGAGTATAAATATGTTTACAATAAAATGTTTACTAGACTAGACACAAGATACACTAGCAGCAGGTGTGTCACAGAATAGTCGACTATAAAACAAACGTCGACACCAACTAATCGTTAACCTTTGGTTTGACATGGTGCAGTAACAAAGCAGTGGCTGCATCTAATGCAAATATGTAGTTGCAGGTAGTTGTTGAAAACTCATAGTTGTCATGTTTTATTTTAATACTGCGCAGTGTGCAGATAATAAAGCAGCTGACATGCAGCACAAGCAAACGAGACAGAGCAACACGTGGCTGTATGACACAATGACAGTGTGGAAATCCTCAGCCAGAGCAGACAGATTTGTTTGAACAACTATTTTCTGCATTATTCCATGTTACATAAACAGAGTTTGAGGTGTTAAGAAAAGAAGACCCTCCTGCTATTCCTGCAAGAATGCTGTCAAGTTGTTGCTGCAGGCAACCTTGCTGGCGTTTTCTCCAATCAGAGTCAATGAAGGACCGTGCTACTTCATCTAACCCCCATCTGGTCCTGCCTACATTAGTTAACCCTTCACTGGGTGCATGTAAGGCCTTTTTGAAGAGAGCTAATCGTTGTTACTAGGTGAAAAAAATGCATCTATTGACTGCTTTTTGGGAGTAGTTGTGAATGTGCAAGTGAGAAAGAAACTCAAGAACACAAGAACAGAGCTGCAAACTTTTGAATGCATGAAATTTGCATGAACCTTCCAGCAACAACCATGTTGGCCCATGTTTTTGTCCTCTGGGTTCAATCTTCCATAAAACATGGCTTATGAATGTGATGCTTGTCAGCAATGGGCTCTCAAACATGAGCTACAAGATCCTCCTTGAACACACCAACAAATTTTCACAGCCCTCTCTGTTCACCACTGAATTAAAATGAGATGGTAATGTAACACTGACGGGGGGGAAACTGTATGCTCCAGAGAGGGAAAAGAAGTACACATGAAACATGGTTAATGGGCTAAAAAATGAAAAACCAATGGTACTATCAAAGGCATGAGAACACTTTTTTTTTTCCCCCCATCATCGCCTTCCAGTACATTAAAAACTAGTTTATAGCACATGCTGTAGTTTTGTGTCTAAATAAAAAATGACATTGGAAAAAATATTTTAAGCCGTTATCGTGATGCTATGTACCATTCTGTGATGATGAAATAAACACAAATTGCAATGCCAATATGAAATTGGACACGAGTATGGATCAAATGACTGCAGCTCATGGTATGGACCTGGCATACTAATTTTGTGGTCGTAAATGCCGCAGCCACACACAGACATCGAACGAGTGAGCGGCAAAAGCACTACTTTCATTATATTTGCTGCTCCAGCATTATTATCCCCTGGCTGCTCCTCCACCAATGACAGCCAACGTGTTTGAAAGTCTAAATGTAACGCACTGAGCCCTGTACTTGGACGGAAAGAGAAAATGAACCTGTTTTTCCCACCCAGAGACTAATGACACCAGGAGAGTTTGAGAAATAGTGATGGCGGAAAAAAAGTGTGCAGCAAATACTTCTCAGTCACAAAGAATTATTTCCTGTTAAGTACGTGATTTTTTTTTTTTTGTATCCTTCCCCACTTTCTCTCTACCTCTCTCTTTCTGACATGTACTTTTGTACTCTGGGAATTCATTCAGTGGATTGCTCCAGTTAGAAATGACAAAACAGAAATTGGAAGCATATTTCTCTCACAGAAATAACTGTGCTGAGGCTGTGGAGTGAGAGGAATGCGGCTGATGTGCTGAGGGACAGGGAGGGCACTTTGAGGTATTTGGAGCATTTTTTAGATTTTTACAGTCCACCTGTCCCAAAGACATTGACAATGATGTGCGTGAGACTGTTAAACACATTCATATTAGATGCTGTAAGAGCAGCAGGAACTCTTCTCAGCTCCATATAGCTGCTGAAATTGAATCTGTTATGGACCATTTTATAGATCTGGAATCACAAAATTGACATAGCACGCTGTCTGTGTAGTGCTCACAAACCAAACTCAGTATTTTCTGGGAACTCAAAATTCTGCAGCATGAGTGAGACTTAAACCAGTGAGTGATGAATAAAACCAGTTGGTAATCAGCATGTTTTGGATGTGCACTGCAACTTTATCTTCCAACAAATCAATTTGAAAAGTAAAACTAAACCGTCCAAAATGCTCAAGTCTTTGATGGCTCTGTTCTTAAGAACAAAGTCTGTACCTGTTCACTGGTGCTTATAGTAATGCTTGCGTCATATCATGAAGCACTGAAGCTCCCATTCAACACAGGCAGTTCCCTCATCCAAGTCTGTATGGTAGCTTCTTCTAAATAGGTGCAGTGTCTCCACATACTTATGATGATGTGGTGATTCTGGGCTAAAATAACAAGAAGCTATCTACCCACTGCTAAATTCATCTGAAAAGTTTAATAAGATCTTTCACTGCAGGCATATTCCAAAACAAGTGATGTCTATCCAACTTTGCAAAGTATGTAGGTGTTTTCTTCCTTTATATATAAAAAAAAAACACGAATTTCAGATTTTTTTTCTTTGTAAATTTCATTTTTTTTACTCTCAAATTTATGACTTAATAATGTTAAAGATTATCCAAGTTTTTTTTTTTCCTTAAATTTGCGACTTTTAACTTGTAAATTTTGAGTTTTAAACTTGGAAATTTACGCCCCCTTCCAGCTTGTTTTTCATTTAACCTACAATGGCCACAATATGCAGTCAAATTTCAGTTAACGTAGAGGAGACCAGATTTATTACCTATAACACTAGGGGCAATGCAAATAGTTCAGCTTCAACTTTGGGGCTGTCATGCATCAGATTGCAGTCATTGGTTTGGCTAATAACTCTGCATTGCAACATCATGCAACGTCTTGTTTTTCACTTTGGTTTTTGTACAGATTAAACAAAAAAGATTTGTTTGATACTGATTTTTAGAGCTGCTGGGATGATTTGAGAGTTATTAGCTTTGAACTGAGGGAGACTTTTTTCACCTTTTTCACTCTGCTTAGTGTGCTAAACTAAGTGAACAGGCTGGTGACCTTTGCTTTATATTCACCCTAAGGACCCATCAGTGGTATCAAACTTCTAATCCTACTTCTCCTATAAGAAGAAGAAAGAAAACTGTAGACTTCCTGTTTTGGGGGGCCATTTGTCAAATTTACGTGGTGCAGGTTTTTCTTTCTTTCTTTTTTTTTAATTGATTGTGTTCAACCAAATTACCACAAACAGATGATCGATAAGAACTCACACACCCGTTTTGCCCCAGAGGCCTCTAGTTATACACGGTTAATGTGAGCACGTTCTAAGTGTGTAGCCATGTGTGTTAGAGTAAGGTGTGCAGGGCGCTATGATGGTGTGTACAAGGGAGCATGTTTGTAAATGTATGAGCCAGAGTGCAAGAGACAGTATCATAGCTTATATTGAACACTATGATGCTGAGAGCATGGAAGATTTATAGCTTTAAAATTCTCTCATATAAACCTGCTGTTCATCGGTCTCCTGACGACTCTCCACATACAGAAAGCTAACTGTTAATTTTACTTATTGCTTTCAGTAGTCAGCTTGGGGTAAAGGCATTTTTTCATTACTTTACATGCAACGGTACATCCATCCAGCAGTGGTATAGCCTGTGCTACACGCAGTGAATATAGTATTTGCGATAATGCAGGTCATTATAACAGGGCTGCAACAGTTTGCAGAGATGTTTGTTTAAAATAAGTAATTTAATATAAATTCAGACACAAGTTTGAAGGCCAACACTACAAACCACAGTATAAAAAAATGTTATCCATCTCATGGCCCCACTACACTTATCTTAAAAAGAAGCTAATGACTTTCAAAGACTTGCATGTTAAACCCTTATTCATCCTTGTACAGAGTCTTTTTGTATTGCATGAAACAGAAAGCAACAAATTCAAAAGGCTAACCATCACTCTCATCTCCTTTCGCTAAAAGACTGAAAATTTAGGGTAACACTTTCTATGAAGCCTGTCTATGTAATGCATTATAATACATTATAAACATATATAAAAATCATAACACATTATGAGCATATATAAATGTTATGACTTATTATGAACACACTATTGATTATACAGCACTATACGTGCATTATAACGCACTATAAGTATGTTCATAAGGCATTACAGATGGATGCTTTTAGTAAAGTGCAGCCAAATTAGAATATACGTACATCGATCTGATTTTAAAGTTAAATCCAAACACTAAATTGTAAAGTTTACTCTATATAACCGTCGTTGCAGTTTTAAATGTCTTAGAATTCAGAGAAAACTTTCTAACAGCTCCATTAACATAAATCATCCACAAAACTTCCCTCGTGGGTGTTAACAGGTTGATATTACATCTACCCTTTGCCCAAGAAATACCCCTCTGGCTTAACCACTGAAACAGCAAATGCCAAGCTGAATAAATGGACACTATCTTGTTGACTCTTATAAATGCATTCACAGCTGCCCACTGCTGTTTCGTACCGTCGGGGTTGACGACGTGTCGCGTTTGAGAGCCTGAGAAACCGGTCGATGACTATGTTGCCATCTGTCCCACCTCTCTGTCTTCGTGACTGCTGTTTGCTCTGCTACTGTATATCACTTCACTTTGTCTGTAGCCTCTAAGACTCACAATCACTTGTCTGTTTATCCACAGTGTTTGTGCAGGAGATTTATATATGTCGGTAAGTTAATTTATCCTTTTTAAATAACACACTGACATCTGATCGAGTGCTTTTATAGTTCAACAACTCATTGGAAATATCTCTCGTTTAAACTTTTACTGACATTTTCCTTTTGTTCACAGTTTTATAAAGATGCAATGAATAAATAACATCTTTAAAAGGGATCTATGCCACCGCTAAAACCCTGGAAGAAGGGAATTGTGTTAACTTCAATAAATATTTAATACAAACAAGGCTATCTGCTATGGATTGTATGTCGCTTTGTCACTTACATTCCGCTTCCCTTTTCAACTCATCTCGTCTCAACTGCATGAAATGACTTTCCTGCACAATTTCTTCAAATTTCCACAGCAGGGCACAATGGCAAAATAATGATTACTCTACATATTTGCAAATATTTCAGACACTTTTGAAATTTTTCATCCATGCCAGCAATCTTTATTAAGCTGGTGCAGGATTGGGCATTAAGCAATAAAGGTACAAAGCACAAAAACATTTTCCCACTTACAGTTTACTGTCGATGGTAGTTTATGTTCACGTTGGTTTTTCTTTTCTAACAACAACCCTTGTACTGATCGGTTGGAATACTGGTCACTGATACCACCATTACTACACTGGCAGGCAGTGTTAATGGCATGGCCTCACATTTGCGCTCAACATTTCTTGTCTGGATGTCACATATTTGCCAGCGTGTCACCTCCATGCACATTAAAATGATCCCTTGTGAACTATTCTGCAGAAATAGTTCCATTTGAATGAGGGGCAGCTCCATTTGGCCTGCTGTGAAAACATGGCACTATGAAGGAGTGACTTCCCCTGAGCAGCATCATTATATTTTGACTGATCTGCCCTGAACTCTCTAGTAGCTCTATACATCCTGCACCTCATTTTTTTGAGGTTTTATGAGCATCCTCCTGAACATACTATCCTTTTCGGCACTTGTTTTCAAAACCATTGCACATTTTCTATTTTCTTTACGAACTGTCTGTTTTCATTCACTCTCCCGTTGTCACCTGTTGCAGAATGTCAGCGCTGCCATCTCTGGCACCACTAACAAGCTTTTCCGATGCAGAAGACATTGATTGATGACATTCTCGCCAATTTTCTACTCACTATTCATGACAGGCAAAACTGTGTCAAATGTCGGGGATATTTAGTACCACTCCCAAAGATTAGATCTGCTGACAGATGGCAGTTTGGTCTGCTTACGTAGCTCAACCGGTCACTTTCTGCTGTGCTTTGATCACAGGCCACAGCTGCTGGTCACATCAGTAATCTGGATGGTGGAGATTGAAAAAATTGTCCACACCTCCCACTCATCACACAGGGGATTGTTTCTTACTGAGAAAAATGCCAGGGAAGATAGAGGCAGGTAACTCCTTTAAAACACAGTCGCAAAGCTGCAGTTACACTGATTTTAAACCTTGAGGAACATTCATTTTGAGTGGATTGTAGCAGCGCCTGTGGGCAAAAGTGGCGCTGTTTGTCACATTAAGTTTTTGTCTGGCGCAAGCATCTGTTTTGGAATAGAGTGAAAGAAACACACCACTTATTTGCACAATTAGTCTTATTCACAAGGGTTGCCATGAGATTCCAAAATGAGACTCGGCCGGGCAGGCGCAACAGAGATGTTTCATAGCAGTGCGACAACGCCAGAGGCATCATTTCACCTGCAAGGATGTTGTCTTGTTGCAGTGTCCCTGGGTGTAATTTTACAAGAGGAAGGCGTCCTGTAGGAATAAGACATTCCACTCTTTTCAGTCAATTCTAAAATCAGTCGCGAGTGGATAGTGTGAACAAAAGATACGAGCTCCCAGGGAATCTTATCTGAAAATTTGTACCAATATTTCCACAATTCACTGGGGATGAATTTTAGGATAGACTGAAAAACACTCAATTAATCTCATTATGCTGAGTACTCCAATCAATCATGTGAATATTCTTTAAGCTGATAGGAAAGTTTTGCATGAAAAATATGAATTTGCAAAGTAACTTGTATCTGTAAGTAAATTTAGTGGGTTAAAAGTAAAATATCTCCCTTGGAAATGTTTTGGAATGAAAGTATAAAGTGAAGAAGTAACTCAAAATTGTACTTCAGTACAAGTTCAGTACTTCATTAAATGTACTTTGGCTGTTGCTTTGCTTTACTGTTAAACATCTTTCAATAGCCTATATTTGAAAAAAATCTTAAAAATATTCAATATAAAACAGGTTTTACATTTACTGATAATTAGATACAAATAATTTGATTACTATGTGCAAATGTAATGTACCTTCCTTTTTTTGCATTTGTGGATATTTGCCTGCACTTTAAAATACATGTGGTTATTTTCAAGATTAAAACATTTACGATAAAACGATGCGCAAAAAAAAAAAGAATCAGAATTCTGAAAAGGCAAAGTGCAGAAGAACATTTGCAAAGCAGTTTTTGCTCAGAAATTGTTGCGTTTATTAAAAAATAATGAATGACCAAGAGCAGACAACAAAAGTTTTCTACCGATTCAACCCTTGCTGATAGCATTAATGATTTCAGAGTTTCTCAGTAGGAATATTTGTATTGTTGATAAAGATTTTGGTGTCATCCTCACAGAGGCAAATAACAAATTATCCCATCTTGATTCACCATTTGCATTGATGTTCTCATCCAGACAGAAATGTGTTGTTCAAGAAGTAGAACTGCCAATTTGTTCACAGCAGCAGGTTAAAAAGATCCAAATACAGGTTTGATGCTCACATTTCCTCAGCTGTAAAAATTCTCTCTTTTCATTGCTATTCATGTTGCTGCACATAACTGAGCTGAATGTGTCACTTCTTCTTTCTCTGAGGGCTGTTGGAAGCATCAGTAATTGAAGTGGCAGCAGACAGGACAGGTTGAGAAAAAGTTGATTCCCGAAAAAAAAAAGTGCCACAGTTGAACGCTCTAAACATCACAGATTTTTCCCCTCATATTTTTGACATTCTGAACATAATTTTCCTAATCAAAAATCTCAGACATGTGGTGGATGGTAGATGCTGAATAAGCTTAATGAGATCGGCTAATTACATCCAATAAGCCAGCGAACTTGGTTGCAATTAAAAAAGGAAGGCAGCCACGGTAGCAGTTCTCATTTTGCTACATGGCATTGAGATAATGAACTCATAACATGTATTTAAATGTACCATCTGTTGCAAAGCTATGCATGAGTGGATACAGGTATGTTTGATAGGTTTTGACCAGTTTCTCTCCATCAATGAGAGTTCCATTTTCTGGGCCCTTTTATAAAGAGTCACTTGGAGACGCCACGTCTAGCCATGTTTGAGCGAGAGTCCGTTACTGAATGACATCCTGCTTGAGAAGCCATTAAAAAGAGAAAGAAAGAAAGAATCTGCATAATTGCTGCCCTAAAATGTGGCAGGCTGTCATTATCTTTGGACAGCAGCTTCCTTTAAACCGGCCTCGCTCTTTTTTAGAATATGATGTGGTCAAAATTGAGTGGACACAAAGCCCGTATTCTGTTTCAACTCTGGTGCCTCTCACATCCCCCGAAACACTTAAAAGCTAAACTGCTGCAGTAATTACAGTCGCATAGCTCTGATCGTTTGCCAGAAGTTGGATGTTTAATCTTATCAGAAGCAATCAACACAAGGAACAGCTTCCATATGCCTGATGAGAGACTGTAAATGCAATATTTCTTGACGCTTTTCAATTTTATGCTGTAAACCATTATATTCGTGTTTCCCTTTATGAATTAGGCTGTCTGTCGGGGAAAGTGCCAGTGGCTGGCCATGCTCCATTACTGCCTGGCATTCTAATGGCATTTCCAGCTCATCTTCAAATTGCTAATATCAAACAGTTATGCACACACAAACATTTTAAGACTTTTACTTATGTTGTAACAGAACAAAACTGCAAGGTAACACTCAGGCTGGGTATTTTGTCATGTTTGTAGGAATGCTATTATGCTTTTCCATCTTTTCTGACCTATAAATGTTGTTACAATGTCAGATAGTCATGTTAAAATGATGCCAAGGCATCACATAATGAGGTATGCGCATTTGGAAGTGAGCCCTTCATGCTGTTATGTCATGCTGTGTTTTACGATGCTTTTGTGTTTTGTTTTGTTTTGTTTTTTCAAATTTACTCTGTTGTTGCACTGACATCAATGCGTGCTGGACTTCTACATGGGCATGCCAGCTCCAAGCACACAGGGCTATGTCTGACCTCTCCCTTACTCTGCTCAGACACAGCTGCACTCTTCTTTGCACATGTTCAAAATGGCTCCAGTAGAGTGTTTTTTTTTTAAGGGGGTGAATGAAGGACAGTTAAATTTGTTTAGCTTTCCTAAAGAGGCAAACACCAGACAGAAGTTGATAGTTTCCTGTTTCTTGGCAAAGAAGAAAGAAAATACAAATACCTCTGTGTGGATTCATTCATGGCACTTCCTCAACATGAGCACTACAGCTGGACTAACAGCTAAACTGCTGCCAAAGGATTGCTGTTTTCACATTACTTGGTCTTGTTGAAAAGTGCAAGCACAAGCTGTAAGTAATATTATCAGTGTCTCATACCTGTGTTTATTTTGTGTCAGTCATCAGACAAAAGGGGTTGTGAGTACAGCAGAGTGTGGAGGCGCACATGGAGGATGGAAAGGGGGAGGAGGAAGCTACACAGACCGTTTTGAGAGAATGCTAAAAATAGAAGGAAAAAAAGAGGGCAAGAGATCTACAGACTTTACTGTTCAGTCAGCCGTGTGTAGCTGCTCTACAGGAGTCCAAAATCAAATCAAAGGCCTCTTTAAAATGTCATAAACTAATTCCCTAATTAGGCTTACTGATGAGAGGACAAATTGATGATACAAATAAGTGCAGACACAGAGCAGGACCTTACAAGCACCCCCTCACCACCAATCTATGGACATTCCTGACACTGCCAAATATGAACACAAGCAATCTGCATTCATAACCAAGCTAGGATACAGCACTATTATGGACCTCACAATGACTAATGCTCTCTCCGGACGATGTCCAACAGGACGGCCCGGCTCCAAAACAAACATTTGCCTATGACTAACACTGATGTTCCAAACATCATTTACGTCCTTTACATAATGTGGCAGTTACTGTGGAAGTATATGTATGGGTTTATTAAATACTGAGAAATTTGATCTTAGCACACTCAAACAGCAAGCAGAGCTGAAACAAGAGAAAAATCACTATTTGCTGTTTCCTGCTATTTCTGAAGACGTTTTACATGCCAGTTCACTTCAATTTGTGCTGACTGGATGACAAATTTAGCTAAGTTTGGGCTTTAAAGTTGCGTGGGGGTGGGGACAAAAACTATTAATCAATGGAAAAATCTTCTATAATAATGGTTTGCAAAATTATCTTTTGTTTTTCAGGAAGGAATCCTGATACTTTACATCTGATCTCTCACTGACATTAAATTCTAGCATATTTTTAACTAAAAATAGTTGCTTTTCCCAGCCTGAGTAGCTTCTGCAGGTCTTTCTTTCTGGCTGCCTACAACCCCAGCAAAGTTCATCAACAAAGTTGGAAAGACTACGGATGAAGGATGAAACCCAGGAGAAAAGGTCTGCAAATGAAATGACTGTATCAACATTTTACTCAGGTCTTAGTAAACATGAAAAAATAAAAACGGCAACAAAAAACAAATTTTGAAGTCTTGTACATAAACTTAAAGCATGCAGGAAATATAAGTAATGATTGATAAATCGGTCACCTGTGGTAGAAGGAGATGCACCTCTAATTCATGCAATTGTGGTTCAACTCTTAGAGTAATTATGCAAAAAGTAGTGTTTCTGTTTTAGGTAATTGAAATATGCAACCGAGCACTACCTGAGAAAAATGGGCAACTTCAGTGTTTGTGCTTTCATCTGCTTTCTCCGTCTCAAGGGGCTCACCAAGGAGGTCCACATAGAAACAAAGGCACGAATAAGGAAGTGTCTTCACAACATGGTGAAGACGTGGGATGATAAATTAAAAGGAGGCAGACAGAGATGACGGCATGATGGCCAATGTTGTCCTTTCTTCTTCCGTAGGGCACAACCTCGTCAATCAGCCTTCACAGACCAGCAGTTAGTCAGAAAGTGTGTAGGAGTTTTTTAATTTAAATTTAAAACACAGTTTGAATCCAAGATGTCATACCTTGTCAGGCTTACATTTTGTCCTTACTAAGCCTGTCAGAAATCAGCCAAATTGGGCTTTTGACCAGTTGTTGATCTGATGTCTTAAGATCAAGCTATAGCATTTCTTTCCATTAATGCACAATTAATACAAGATCTACTGTTGAGTTTCATATAACTACACAGGGTTGCATAAAACATCGTTTTGATCCTGCCCAGTTAAATCACCTGTCACATGTCACAAATATGACTTGTGTCAAATGTAAGTGATGTCTGCCTAATCCTGTTCTGGGTAAAGGTTTGAGCTTGGCTTCAAACAGCTGAGTCAGGCATCCAGAGGCTCTAACCCCTCCTCTGCTCAGGGAAGAACATGTGAAACACGGGAGCAGGAAGCATAATCACCACGTGACATGCATCTCCACTGCCAGACATTAAGGCGGATTAGGGTCCTTCATGCTAGTTTAATAGCATCTTCATGGGACTCGAATTCTGTGTCGTTTTATGGAATCAAAAAAGCACTCATTTTTATGTTCTTTTATAGACAGATTTGTCATCTTGCAGATGAATATTTAATAATGACCCAGGGAGTTTTAAATCAAAACTCTATGGCATACACAAACCCTAACTTTCTTGGCATTGCTACAGTGAGGAAATCTTGTTTCAGTCTAAGCTCTTGCGATCTGCGGTCTCCTCTTCGGCGCTGGTGGTTGATTGACTTTGCTGTGGGAGAATCCCGCTCTATAATTACCAGTAATTACATGTCTCTCCTTCCATGCCACTGTTTACATGTGTTGTGTTTAATTTTAGATTGGGCCAATAAACGATTTCCTCTGCTCTCACTTATTCCTGAGAGCAGTAATAATTACAGTGATTGTCTGCGTTGGTTAAAAGCAGGGAATCAGAAGAGGCTTTCAGTATTGTTTGTATGGGAGGCTGTATTTACTGTTATTGCAGCTGCTGACAGAAGATGAGGGACTGGAGGCTGAATGAGGTGACTGAGGAAAAGTTTTAGTTGAGAATATGCTTGTAACTTTCTATCTATCTATCTATCTATCTATCTATCTATCTATCTATCTATCTATCTATCTATCTATCTATCCGTATGTCTGTCTGTCTGTCTGTCTGTCTGCTGGGTCTGCTGTCTATAGAGAAGGGGACTATGCGTCCCCACACGTGGACAAACACCCGTCTCCCCCGACCTGAGGACTGTTGTTTTTAACAAACTCCAATTATTTTCCCGTAATGAGGTCCCAGAGTGGTGGATGTGCTCCCCCATCATCATTACTGGAGGGACAGCAGTTGCAGTGCTGGGCCTGACTGGCAGCTTACACAGACCTGTTCCCCCTGACTGACTGCAGGCTGCACTCCCTGACAGCTGGAAGCCAGCCTCCTGGAGCACAGCATACACTCACACACACTCGCACAGGGAAACACTCGAGCCCACAGATGCATGAACTTGTGTGGCCATACAGAGCAAAAATACTGCGATTTCGCCACAACATTATGATGACTTTGCAGTAATATCTGCAAAATCAATATTACAGTTACCACAATAATGAACATGAAGCCTCAGAGCAAACATTGTGCTTATTTCAAACTCCTTAACATGTTGTTGTCCTCTTTTGTTTATCCTTTAAAGTTGGACCCCTATTCCATGCCATCTCCCCTATCTATATACATCAGCAGCATCATGTGATGTTTAAACAAAGTGAAATATTCAAAAGCTGCAACACACCATATAATGGAATAATTCTACATCTTATGCACCCAACAACAACAACTTAAAAAAAAAACCCTGACATTTTTGGCATCTCAAGAAACCTTTTCTTTTAAAAGTTTCACTACGTTTAAAAAAAAAAAAAAAAAAGTTCTGTCATTTTGACATCATGTCGTTACAGCATTAAGGTTTAAAGGGGGAAATCAAAAGCACCACAACCACCATAAGATTGCAACAGTTTAAACAACCAACATTTTCAGCTCCACTAGTTGAAAATATGCCAACAAAACAAATAACTGTCCATATTTTGCTTCATTTTGCTGACATACAGGTGGCCTGTACTGACACTAGCTTAACTTCTCCAAAGTCATCTTTATTCTCTCATTTTAACTCCTTCATATACGTATGTATATCACAGACATGAGCGCTTTAAAGATGGTACGGATATTGAATTCCAGCTTGCAGGAGTTTGCACATGTGATAAAATTACTGAACATTTTTCAATTGAAATATCAAATTTAACCATGCAAACTCTGCAAATCAATCCCAAGAGCAGATAAAGTTTGCACTCATTTGTAACTAAATTTCTGAGACGTAAAGTCAGCAGCAATAAAGTTGAGGCCATAGCACACAAGACTGCTGTTAATGTTCTTCATAAGTGCAGAGGTACATTTCCATCTTTTCTTTTATACAACTTTTTGAGAGCCTGGTTAAAAGTCTTCAAAGTGCTTTTTTTTTTCCTTTCCATAATGTG
>JAPZDX010000023.1:19903914-19915459 GCA_029783625.1 Naso annulatus | reverse complement strand
TGCATTTAGGATTTGATTTTTTTTCCCCATCACTGGCAGGCATGCATTTCATTCACTACTCCCCCTTTATTCTTACCAGCTAGTCATGAGAAATAAACCATCTTCTGATGAGGAAAAATGGCCAGCTCTGTTTATGCTCGGCCACCTCACAGCTCAGTCATTGAGGTTTGAATTAACAGCATCTGTGCCGATATTGAACAGTTTCATTGTTTCTGCTTTCCATTCATACAGTTCCTATAACTCTCCTCTCCAAAGCTGATAAATTTCAGTCTCCTCCAGGTCACCTACGACATTAGTCAGATTTTGTAATCTGCCTAATGCCTCTCATTTAGTCTCACATTAAAACTATCATGCAGCTGAAACAATGGAAGCATTAAGGACTGTAGATACAGACCTTCACCATCTTCTGTCCTCTGTTTCTTTTTCTGCTCTGCTCTCTCTCTCTCATCCCTGATGGCTCTGCTGTCTGTCCCTTATCCCCATTCCATAACTATGTATCATGTCATATCATGCAGTCTCAGTCCACTCTCAGTTCACCACCCGCTACATTAACCTTTGCACATTCAGCAAGCAAAAATCCACCATAAAAATCGCCGGGAGGTCTTTAGGGGTGAAAGGATATTAAGTGGTCTACAAGGAGTCTTAAACTCTGCCACCCTTTGCCTCATGCGCTCCCCTCATGCTGCACTCCCACAAGTCCATTACAAAAGAAGAGGGCACTGCAGATACCACAGGCTTTTTTCTCTGGGTCCTTAAAGAGGGCTTTACACTCTCAACATCTTCACAACCCACTGACCACAGAGTTCACCAATGCTGCTCATAAAAAGACAAGGCCCTTTAAACTATTTACTGTGTGACAGCAGACCAGCTTTAAAAGCGTAAATGTTTACAGTGTGTTGGTTGTTGGCTGTGCGAAGACGCTGCATCAACTGAGGGGAAAAAACTGTCTTATGAGGGAATAAATATTTTGGGGCTAATTGTTTTCATTGCTGCTTGTATTTACTGTCTGTACAGTATTTTCTATGCACATAAGCTGCTACTTTCTGTTTCACTGCAGCCCTGCCAGTCACAGCGTTCCACTGTTTGTCAGAAATTAATTAGGAGCTGTTTAAATACAACTGCAGAGATTTTAAAGTTATGATTTTGGCAGAGGAAAATATAACATCCGTGTGTTTTCAGCATGACAGACTACATGAGTTCAGGCAGCATGATTAGATTAAAATCTATTTATAATAGGATGGATGGATGGATGGACGGACAGACAGATAGATAGACAGATGGATAGATAGAGGGTGTGGTCACACAATCATTAAATGGGGCAAATGTATTTTTTAACTCAGTATTCATTGGCAATGCAATTGGTGTTCCTTCAAAGCATCAAATTGATTTAATATTAAAAAATAATCAATTATGAAATATGTTTTCACATCCTCATACTGCACTTTTCATCTCTGTTCTTCTCTCTGTATTTATTTTTATTTTTAACCAAACAAAATTTTACAAACTGTGCAAACCCCACGATCAACCTCCTTTTAACTGAGGGACAAGGAAGATAAGAAAGTAACGAAAGAACGTGTCTTTATAAATGGACAAATTACGTTTTGCTTTGGAAATAGACACTATTTACAGTAACGATATGAGGAAACAGTTTGAGGGGATAGTCTTATATTCCAATGATGTTGCATTTACATTTTTTGATGTCTTATTGTTAATGCAGATTCCAAGGCATACGTGCTGAATTGAACTTAAGAGTGCTTAAGTACAAATGTCAATTCAAAACCAGTGGAACAACATCACTGATAGGCTAATTATAAATTACGGCTACCTTGGCCTTCCTCTGCACAGTATAGCCTCAAGACAACTAATCAGAAAAGAGACTGAAATCAGACAATTAAACAAAAGAAAGGCCGACAATAAGTAAAAGCTATGGGCACTAACAGCACTACACAGCATAACACACACACACAGCACTGTGCATATAGCAGGTTCTCTGTTTAACATCTTTGCTTGACCATTTGGAGGTCATATTTTAGATTGTCAACATAGATTGTCTGTCTCACTGTGTTAAGAAAAAAGTTTTAAACATTTTGAGCTGAAAGAAGAAATGGTGACACCTCATTAAACAATGTAGCAAACACAGAAGTCAACGCTGGAGAATACACCATAAGTATTTTAACATTTAGCATTTTGCTAGACCAGAATGCACCTTAGGTGCTTGATTTGTGTCACTTGATGTGCTGGCCGAGTGGTGCAGTAAATCAGCAACTGATTCAGGTAGAAAATGAATGAATGAATGACGAATCTGCAGGCCTGTGTTTACACGCTACCCGAGGTTTAGCGCCAGCAGAAAACACCAGGGCACCAGACTTGCCCTCCAATTGATTCTTTCTTTTATGCAGCAGAATACCTTGACTAATGTTTGTGCTGTGTAAGTCAGCTGATCCATTTTCCAAGACAGCTAGTTGCACCACCAGACTGCTATTCTCCAATAGGAAATGAGTTTTTTTAAAGATATATGCACATGAAAAAAATAAAATTAATAAATGTATTTAAGAACTTCAGTGGGCAGATCCTAGTCTTTCCCATTAGCTTAATGCTGCAAGCAAAAACGCATCAGTGATATTGAAACAAGAAATCTTGAAGAAAACCTTTTTCTTTTTCAGAGTAAAACGGCGAGATTCTTTCCGAACACCTCCACTCACATTGATTCAGCAGAGGTAACCTCTAAAGTCAGTGAGAGGGTGAACAGCCGCAAGTATGAGGAGGAAAAAACTAAACTTGATCCAGCAGCCCCTGAGGCACTGGGCATGTGGCCTTACCAACTAAAGAGCTCTATAGTTCCCTCTCTGTATCATTCTCTCGGGCGCAGCAACTCACTGTGTTCTGCTTAAAATATTCAGCTAAGAGTGGTGCAGAGCTATACACCCTCTCCTTATGTTGTTTTATGGCCTTCAAGGTTAATTTGGTTATCTATCTCTATTATTTAAGCTGGCCATGGTCAGTGGTTGGTGGAGAAAGAGGGGAGATGATTTATTCATAGTTAAGTGCAGCTGTGTTTTAATCAGTGGAGGCTGGTAGAGAAGAAGTGAGAGGAGGGTGTTTTGTTTTATTTTATTAGGGGCAATGAGATTGACGAGGACATTCTTTGTTTCTGTCTCTCTTTGTGTCTTGTCCCTCTCCGTTTCATTACCACACTATCTAATATTAAAAGGAAAAATTCATCATCAGACATCATGCATTTGCGACGTTCAATTTGTGATGAAATGTAGTAATTTTCATTTTATGCCATGCTTACTTTGTTTCAGCCTGCCTCATCAGCTTTTACTCCAGTCAGTGATTTCCCAGAATGCCTTTAAGCAGCTGCCAGGGAACGGTGTCTCACTACAGCAACAACGATGCTTCCCTTCTCTTCAGGTGGGGCAAGGCTCATTAATTGTGAAGCTATTAGCAACATCAGCAAAGCTAAATTTAGATTATTATGTGGTCTGACTCGCTTCTCTGTTTAGCATCATTCATCAACTTTTCACAACAATGAACGAGAAAATATTAGATGTCATCTGCAGCCATCCTTTAGTGCGGAGCAGCCATTAGTGTCTGAAGTCTCTCAAACAGCTGCTGGTTTTCCTCTGATAGTGTGAATAATCCTTTTCCCTCAGTGTTGCTATCCAATGGGCGGTGGCTGCAGAGTGGGCACATGAGATGCTGCACCATGCACATTGAAAAGCCACAATATACTGAACATTAAACAACAACAACAAAAAAAGGCAGAATTTACTTTAAATACAATTTTAAAACAACAAAAGACATTTTTACTAATACACAAATCTTCATGCTATCTTTGACAATGCACCCTTGTAGGTAAAAGGAGTATTAAATTGGACTAAAAAGTAAAATCCTAAATATGCTTCCATGCTTTCAATGAAATTAAGATAAGTTATACTAATTATATACCATTAATAAGTCACAGTTGTGCACTTACTCCACGTAGTTGTGCTAAAGTAAGACACTATTTCTGTCGTCAACAAGTTGTAATTGTTTTTTTTTTTTCCAGTGATAATGGGCACGTTGTTGTATTTGTTGAACTTCACACAACCATTAATGTGATTTTAATTAAGGCTGTCAAGTAATAAATTTTTTAAAATCGTGATTAATCACATTATTTTTTATTACATGATTAAAATACTATTATTTTGCATTTCACGACAGTTTTTAAGTCCATATAAACAATGTAAAACAATTCTCACCAGAGTATCTTGATTGGTAATCATACATCTTGTACAACAAAGAGATGGGCAGACCCCCACCCCTCACCCCCCTTAGCTCATATGCTGGTGGTCAATAGGAAGTGCTGGCCTGGTCCGTCTAAAGTCATCAGAACTTTCCAGCAGCTCTAAACGGTCCTGTGTGCTTGTTGTGTCTTGTTTATCTACCATGTTATGTCACTTTTAGACTCAGATTAGCACCTTTTGTAACTTAAAATTTTTAACAGACATTTCGAATATGGTTAATGCGTCTATGCTAACAACCCTACTTTTAATATATTAAAAATGCTTGCGTGATGTATTTCAAGCGTGTTACATGCATATGTAAATAAGTCAAAATTGACTTCCATATCATCACTCAGAATGCCTAAACACATGGTATTTGTAATATGGAACATTTCTGCATTCAAATTTATAAACACAACTACATCTTCTTACATTTAATTAATTATTTTTTATCTAATTACATTATCCCAAATGGTTCCAACAATGTTCAAACCCAGAGGAATCTGTAATTTCATTCAAGGTTGGGTAAGTTTCATTTTGTCGCCTGAAGCTACCTTTCATGTGAGTAAACCTATTGTGATTAAAACTTTAACACATAACCTCGTCTGTGGACTATTCTGCCTGAGTCAGTCAGTCAGACTTTCACCTGCAATAGCGGCTGCAACTAAGACAGCAACTCACATGAGCCCACGCTTTTGTTTTCATTGTTTTGATCAAGAGACCCCCTAGCAGCAGCCATTACATCTTGTGCGTTTAAATCTTTAAATTTCAAATTCTATGCATGGTCGCTTAGAAAGAACAAACTGAGGCATAACATATCAAATTCTTACTCAGTCTTGATAAAAGGTGATGCCTTTTGGCGCTGTGTTTTGGCATTTGAGGAAAGAATTACACTGATTTGCCTGATGGGTGAAATAAAAGGTCAATATTTCACATTACAATTCACAAGATGAAACGTCTCTTATTGGCTGATCCTTGGGGGGGCTGCATCATTTTACTGCTGTTTGGAGTAAACAATAAACCTGTCCGAGTCACTCCTGCATACCTTCTTTCATTGCTGCGCTCTTCACACCCCAGAGGAGCTTGTGCACCGTCAGCAGTTGCCGCATGCATACTGTCCTCATTAAACAGCTTTTATGATGGCGATGAAAGAAACAAAATGCCATTTAAGGAAAAACACCAGGACATAAATCAAAGGACAGCTCTCCAAAAACTATGGTACGTTACACAGGTGGCACGGCACCATTTATCACTCTCCTGATCCATGGCCTTCTGATGACTTTAGGCTGCCTGACATCACTTTCAGTCAGTGTTTTACCTTCAACACAGTCAGCCATGTCGTCTGTATCCACTTTATCACCATCTCTCAGCCAGCACATCAGCACAGCACGCCACAATTCATGCACAGCCACAAAAATGCCTGAATCTCTTTTGATGAATAACGTGAAGGGGAAAAGGAGTAACTTCTTAGAATCAGTGTGAAAGTGAAGATGAAAAGTGATGCAGACTACCTTGCATTTTTCTAACCATTTATCAAAGAAATGTACACAACAGACAAAATACTACTGAGAATAGTAGACTTGTGAATAAGACGACTTCTCATCCTCCCTACAAGGAACCCAAATAATTAATTATGTGATCTTGAAGTTTTAATTTGTTACACTTACGGATTTAGAAGAGCCCAGCTGAGATCAGTGTTAAGTAAAGCTGCAGCACCTGTTTGACTCTATCTCGCACACAAAGGAAGTTGTGAAGACATGTGAAGACGTGTGTTAATTTGATTAACAACATAGCCGACAACAATCGATAAACATGTTATTTTTGCCTCACAGTTAAAGCTTTTAATTCTGCAGTGGTGCGGCAAACTTTTTAGTAAATTTACACACAACATTGATTGATTGTGGCCTAATCAGTCCTTTCATACATCATGGAATGGATTTGCTTTTGACGATGCTCCTGTTTGAGGATTAACAGTTCTTTTAATAATGCTGAATTCAACAAAGGGCCCACATAAAACTAGCTTAATGTGCGTCACATTTTACTTGAGCATCACTCCATTGGTCTTCTTTTCTTCTTTCATCAGAACCCCAGCATGCTCTCTCTGTTCACATCTTCTCTAATCTGACAACACACGGCTTCTAATAACGTAGAGACTGGGCTGATCAGCACCGATTGATCAGCATGAGGCATTGATCATTACAGAGACTAAAATTGCTTGAATTATTCCAGAAATTGTAAGATTGTGTGTCCAAAAAAGTTCATAATTACCTCATAGAATTAATGTATGGCAGAGAGTTCAGACAGGAAATCCTGGTAGTCATTTAGATTGTGCACATGTATGAACACTGACCACTCACCAAAGGCCTGACACAGACTGAAGTCCAACTTTTAGCTCACTGTGTCAAGCCAAGTTCACATACAACCCAAACCAAATATTCACCTTGCGTTACTCGCACAGGATCATTTAAGCATCATTTAAGTGTATTCGTGTAAATTGCACAAGCAATGCAAATATACAGAACCCGCCAGTATTGGACTTGATGTTTGGCCATAACCGCCACATTGTATCATTTGTTTAAGTTCCACACATGTTTCAAAACTCAACTTCATCATGTCTGGGTTCATAACATCATCGGACGATTAATATAAGTCCTGTTGTACAGTTCAACACACTGCAACAGTTATATATGTAGATGCACAGGGACTTGCCATTTCCTTCTGTTATTAACTACTGCTGATATAATCATCATTGCTGCACTGTATCAGTTGTGGAAGTCCCAGAAACGCAGGATAGCATAACATTGTTGTCTGCAGTCAAAACATAATCTGGAGGTGTAAAAAGTGTGTAGTACAGATCTGTGTATCTACACGCAGCAAAAGTTATTTCGATCATCATACCTGATTCAACGTCCGAACGTTTGTGGCCGATATATCAGTCGGGCCGAGACCATAAGTCCTTTGTTCTTGTGCTGTGAAGGCTCTGCACAAAGAGTGTTGTTGTCTTCATAGTGGAAGAATCACCTCTGTGTGCTCAAGAAAAAGAGCAGCAGATAGAAAGAGAGAGAGAGGGGGCCATGTCTGCATGACCTCTTCACACAACACTGCCTATTGATTGATTGCCAGTACCAGGGCTAAACCCTCTTCCAAGGACAAGTGGCTTCACACGCCCATCCAGAACCCACACACACACACACACACACACACATAAGTCTCCCCAGCTTTTGCTTTGAACAGGTCTCTAAAGTACACTACACTCGCCTTTGTGTTTGATGACAAATTCAGTACAGGAGCAGCTGCAAACACAAAGTCTCCCTACATGCTGTCAGATGGCTCAACAAAGTCAGAGCCTGCTGCTGCTGGAGAACACCCGTCTCAAAGTATTTTATGTGAACTTCAAATGCAGAAATCACACAGTCAGGTCCATGTACCATGTAAACAGCTTCGTTCTAATTAAAGAGAATTTTGATCCCGCAACATACAAGACTATTTTTGACAATATTGCTCTTTCAACTGTGTTTCAGTAGTTTGGGATAGGCCCAACTGACTTCGCTCTGACAGTAGCCCTCCACACGTTAGTTTGGGTGGAAATTATTTCCAAGTTTTGTGTGGAACAACACTCACTGAAACACAGGTCATAATGCCCAACAACCTATACCACCCTTATTGCTAAAAGGGAAGGAATTTACATCGAAGATGGTCCAAATTTTTGTGAAAGGAAGAATGGATTCTGTTGTAACAACACAATAAAGTCCGTGGTTTTGAAATTAGATGTCCCAGAATCCCATTTGGGTGTCTACATGTTTGAATGTGCTCATTGTTTTCATTAAATACCAGCAAACAGCCTGCCTGGATCCACAAGTGTTCTTCTGTCGATGGAGCTGACGAATGTGCCATCATGTTCACGAGGGACAGGACTGAGATACACAAAAACACGGCAAATCAGTGAATCACCAGCAGCGATAATGATGCACCAAGAATTAAGTTGGCCTACAGACTTTAAACCTGTGCAAAGTGCTGAGCTACAGTCGCTGGAGAACTGTTCTCAGCAAGCAAAATAATAGTCTTTTCTCACAGTACACTGCATTAATACATTATCTGAATCTTTGTGTTGTCAAGCAGCATTTATTCCCGGCTGAAAATGTATACACAATGGAGATAATCACTTATAGGAGCAGACCTTGACTCCTGCGTGTGTGTGTGAGTGCGAGTGTGTTTAACTTCATTCTTCATACATTTTTCATTCTCTCACCCTTCTCTTTCAATTTCATCTTTTCTTTCTCCCTTTGTCATCTCTCACAAACGGGAGGATTTTTGTCATCGTACCTGTGCTGCCGTGTAAACATCCTCATCAATCTGCGTGACCAATCCCAGATCTGCCACTGTCTGCTTAGCACATTCACTGGCAAGCCGGAAGGCATGTTTGGATAGTACTCGTGCATACACACAATAACCACCCCGTGCTCTAGGCTGTATGAATATATCCGTGGCGGGAATGATGGGTAGAGTTATGAGGTTACGGGTGGAGGCTGTGGGGCAGCTGGTGGCAGGGGACGAGGGGGGCAGTGGGGAGACAGACTGCCACCAAGCAGCTGTTAGGCTATGCTGGCCTGCCGTGTGTTATTTATTGCAGCGCTGGTTAGGATCTCAGCGTGGTTTCTGCAAAATGGGTCAGCATTATCTACCTCCCTCCTTAGCTCCTTCCCTAAGTCACTATCTCATCCTCCTCATCATTCAGCCCCTCACCAACACTGACTCTGTGTGACATCTGTTCCACTACATATCTTACATCTTGTTTCTGTTTCCCTTTTTCCGTCTCTCATCCGTGCCCATTTAGCCTCTTTTGTTTCCTCAAATCTGGCTCTCCTTCTTCACGCTAACCTAATTCCTTTTTATTATCACTCCAATCCCTCTTCTCCTGGCTGTCCCCTGATCATCCCCTGATCATTGGTGCATCTCTGCAGTTTTCTCCACGAAGCCCGGGCGAGAGAGCAAGGGAGGGAGAGTGGAAAACGGGGTAGCCGGTAAACAGCAGGCGTTGACTGCTGCAGCTCAGACATCCAATGAGCTTCATTAGCAGCTTTCCACTGTGATTCAGGAATCACATTAAAAATAATAAATGCACAGTGCTCACAGGAGGGTACACACTCGCATGCACAGCTTCGCACTCGCACACTAAAGTACACACATATACAAACAAGTCCCGTGCTCAAAGGCTTTCAAACAAACTCAAGTTCACAGACTCACAATTAAATCCCCGTGCTGTGCAAGAATGCGCTCGAACATGCTCTGAATTCTCTCCCCTGACTTTGCGAATCCTCCTCGGAGCTCCATCAGAGCACAAGGCTGCAGCCTGCTGAGTCATCAAGGTTTCTTTTAAATGCATTCGGTTTTGGACCCTCAAGGCTCGAGAGCTGCCAGGTTCCCACAATTGTGAGGAGTATCGCTGATGATTTGCAATCCCCTCACCGACCGGCCTAGAGCCTTAATCAGAATCTCAATCCCAGAAGCCCCTGGGGCAAGGGCGGGGCACCAGCCTATTCCCATAGCCAGCTTCCTCGGATACGCCTGGATCAAATAAAAGTGAGCACCTGTGTGACTTGCACCTGCTACTCAGAGGGAGGAATTATTGAAATCTATGCCAGCAGCTCTCCTCTAATCTTTCTTTCCTATTCATCCTCATTTGATGAGAACAGGTTCAGTCGTTGCAGCAATGCAAATAGTCCAGAAACGCAGTCAATCCTTCTCTGACAACAACAAAAACAGTAAATCCCACTGCTACTAAACAAGCTGCATTTAAACAGTTTTTCTCAACCTTTCATGTTTCTGGACTGAGCTGGAAAAAAAAAGAAGAAAACACATTGAATCTAGGCCATGCAAAGTCTGAATGTTTCATATTCTGCTTTTGGAAAACACACATTCACGCTCATGCCCAGCAGTGTGGTTATGATAAAGAAAATTAAGACACTCCAGCGTCTCTTGCAGCTGTTAGTTTTTCAGATCCTCCTTCCTCTGCCTCTTCCTTTATTTTCCTACCCAAGGTTCCTCCTTCCCCACGTCTTCCGACCCTTCCCCCTCGGAACAATACAGAACACACGTTAGCTGTGCAGAGAGAATAGCTTTTGGGAGGGATTGCAACCAATTAAAGGAAGCAGCGCTGCACTTTGAAGAACTGCTGCACACAAGACAAAGCGCTATGTTTGTAATCTAGCCTAGTGTCTCCTCGCAGGTCCATGCTCATCAATCCTGGCTACAGCGGGTGGCAAAGGGGCAGGGAAGAGAAGAAGCGGCGCTTTGCACCAGGGTCACTTCATCATCACCCCACACCAACCTACCACTGCATCTCTCGCCCCTGTTGCCTCATTCACACAGAGCCATAAATGTCAGCAGTGCCCAACCCTCTCTACTGTCCATGCCCATATACTGTGAATCAACCCCCTGGGACTTGATTCATGTTTTTGTCCTTCTCTGTCCACTCTGCTGCTACCCTGGAGAGCACAGGGCTGCACTCTGCTGCATGATGGGCATCAGTCACAGAGGCTGTGATGGCGTTTATAGTGACAGGTGTTGCAGGTCCTGAGACTGAGACAAATAATCAAAACTGTCTCCTTAATGCAGCCTTAAGATTTTACCCGCAATTGCTCATTTTCAGTTAAAAAAACAACACTGGTGCTATTCTCTTTGCATCCTGAGGAAAAAAAATATAAATTTTCAGCATTGTTATAGCTTCACATAAACAAATACTGCTTCATGCCCTGTGGCATAAACATGTGAGATCGGCCAGTCCTGCTTGCCCCTGGTGTGGATAATAGCTACTGAAACAGCAGAGCTGCAGGGCTGTGAAACAGCAAATGAAACCCAGTGCAACAGTGACAGAGGACTGTACCCTGCAAAGACCTACTAGCCACATGTCCCATTGGACCACTGCTCATCTCCTCTCTGACACCTCCTTACTGCATGCCTGTGTCCTTTCCTAATATCTTTAAAGGAAATTTCTTGTCCATCTGTCATTTTTTCATCTCTTTCATTCCCCTCAAGGTCGATGGATATTTTTATCCTTTTGTTTCTTGCTTGTGTCCTTTTTTCCCTATTCCACTCCCCTATAGAAAGGAGCTCACTGTTCTTTATGGCCTTCACTCAATGTCCATCTCTCACATCCTAGATCAGACTTAATTGTGCCTGTGGGGCAGAAGTCCCTTTTTGCCTGGATTTACTTCAGTTTTGGAAGTATTCTTACTTGTGCTGTAGTCACTTACTGTTTAATTGAAAACTTGACAATC